>JAPMOR010058505.1:71370-116130 GCA_026543865.1 Argiope aurantia | reverse complement strand
TTGTATTCATTTCTGCGCAACTATGCTTTCGTCATTCTTTCAGAACAAAATGCTGTATCTCATTTCTGAATTTCATGTCTCTCAAATGACTTCTCGTGAAGTTATGGCAAAAACATACCTGTTGCTTAAGTTTTGCACACCAGTGTATTTCCTATACAAAATTTACAACTCCTAAATAACTATAATAAGTACTTAAAGTACTTAGTTTTATCAAATGCATTTTGCAATTTCAGCGAATTTCTTTCTTTTTTTTAAGAAATAACCTTCAAAATGTAAAAGCCAACACAAATGTGTTTGTCCTCCAAAACATTTTACATTTTTGCTAAGATTAGTGTTTAACGGATTTTCTCAAATCAATTTCATTTTTCATAAAAAACGAAATCACATATTCAATTCGAAGAAAAGCAGCAGATGTAATTTGTCAACTGGTTATTCAACTTAACTTCAATGGTCTGAATTTGATTTCCCATATAAATCAAGATACATCAATAAATTTTATAGAAGCCCCTCCTCCTTGTCTAGGAAACATAGAAATGCATTTAAAATGAAACACTTCGCATAAATCTGTCAGCAAAAAAGTATTCTCTCTAAATTTTTATTCGCTTTAAGTTCTTCCATTCTAACCGATCGCAAATAAAAGCAAAATATAAATGTTACCCAAGATTTTACGATTCATAGTGATTTGCTTATATTTATAGCACAAAAACGGATAAATCCGTTTTGTTGTGATAATAAAAACACCCGAGCATGTTTCTTCTTAAAGAGTTAAAGCAAATAAAAAATGCCATATAACACGCACAATAAGTTCTCTCTATTTCATGTATGATGTTTCATAACAGTGGGAATTTTCTCCTCTCAGCTTATGCGTTTTGTTATGCTATGTAGAAATATTTTTGCCGAATAGACAGCTGGAAGGGGTCGTAAGCAAATCAATTAAGGAATTTTATTTTTCGAGTAGCCGTTTAAATTAGTCTGTAAAAAATAATAAAAAAAATTATGAATTATAAAATATCAGAATATACAATCTGTAAAACTAGGCGGAGTTAAAAATGTCTTCGTTCCTTTGATTTCCCAACTTGATTTATTTATCGATGTGCGAATAAATCCCAGCTGCAAAACTTCAATAAATAGCAAAGGTCAGTCAGCTGAATTCTGTTTTTATTTTATATAAATAATAACAGAATATTTTATATTTTCTGTTATTGTTATATAAACGCTGATTCTTTATATTCTTCATTCATAGACCAAACTGAAGATTACTGCTAATATTATCTTTCAGCATTTTTTTTAATTTCACATTCGTCATTGCATTTTTTTTTCTGTTAGTGGATCAATGTTTGTTTCAATCCGATTTTAATTATGAGTTTTGATTTAAGGTGCGTGAACATTATGGAAAAGATCTCATTCAAACTAAACCAATCTTCTACAGTTATTATATATTTACATCTAGTGTTATTATATATATATACATATATATATATATATATATCGTAATTCGTGTCAAAGTAAATTAACTCGTAAAGTTCTCAACGTAATTTGGCTCATAAAAGCATAGATATGTCTTGTTGTAGCAAAAATAAACAATTACTGAGTGTAGAGAATTTCTAACGAAAGACTATTTGGTATATTTAATAAAAAATTAATAGTGGAATAATTCTCAGAATATGGTTACCATACAGGAATCAAAGCACTGAAAAAGAAAAATCAAAAATAAATTTAAATTCGAGATTTTTTTCAAAATAACAGCTGAAGTAAATCATTATCATGAAATAAGTAGTAGAGATAAAAGCAAGCAGAAAGTTGTTCTGTGTTGATTCTCAAAAGAGAAAATGTAGTGATGTTCATTGTTCTTTGGAAGCAATAATTTAATCGCGGTTATGACAGATAAAGCAAGTACTGATGAGATTACATAACTCGCAACCTTGGCTGATATTGCGACAGAGAAAGAAAAAAATTAATAGGCATTATTTTTTTTCTTTTCATTTGGTTTCTAATTAGCTGTTGAAAGGTTATTTTTTATTAATAGGAAAGAATATGAGCCTAATTATGAGATGTCTTGGAAAATTTACTGTCTCCATATTAAAGCAGTTTGTGTATCTAAAATAAAATTCGACATTAAGATTCAAAAAAATAATATTAGTAAACAATATTAATTTGCAAGTAATGATGTTTGAAAGCCAAAAATTATTCTTTATAGTTTTGTTTTCTCTATCTGTTTTGATATAAATTTTATGAAAAACTGTGTAACACAGTTATTTTTTTAAAATTCTGTCATATATCTACTGAATTATGGAGACAGTTCCGATGGGGCACAGGTTATGATGGCAGATTCATTAATGTGCGTGGGTTAAATTACTGATAGGCTTTTTTCAGTTGTCCTTAATTAGCAGCTAATATCTATGTCGTCTACCTACGCATTTATTAAAAATTTGTTTAAGATATGCATAGCATTTGGAATATTCGGTAATATTCAATTAATGGCATAATTCAGCCATGGAATAAGAGCGCCATTTGATCCTCCCAATCCGTCAAAAATGAGCATTGACAACCATCGATGAAGACTGCTGTGCACTGAGAAAGCGCCAAATCATGCGGTTGACTTTACGCCAAGAAACTCGATCTATTGTATAAAATGAAATAATATGATCTTTAAATGGTTTTCGAATTGTAATATAGTTTCGAGAATGGTGATATTTAAACATCAACTTAATCCGACGCGAATGGGGCCATTAATTCCATCTTCAACATAATCCAATGAAGATGGTGACATGCAGATGATAGTGTTCCATCGGCGATATGATTCAATGTTAGTTATGGTATTTTATCTGCAACTTAATCTAATGCAGATGATGGTGTTCCATCTGCACTATGACGTAATGCTAGTTGTGGTATTTCATCTGCAACATAATCCAATGCAGATGGTGATATTCTATCTATAACAGAATTCAATACAGATGATGGCATTTTATATGCAGCAGACTCCAACGCAGATTATGGTACTCCATTTGCACTACATTTCATGTTAATAATGGTATTTCTTTGCAACATAATCCAATGCAGATGGCGATATTCTATTTATATGCATCTGCAACATAACCCAATGCAGATGGTGGCATTCTACCTATAACATAATCCAATGCAAATGGTGGCATTTTACCTCCAACGAAATCCAAAGCAGATGACGGTGTTCCATCTTCACTATGATCTAATGTTAATCAATTAATGATGTTATACCATCAGCAGTATAACCCAATGCAGATGGTGGTATCCTATCTGCAACAGAATTCATGATGGCATTTTATATGCAGCAAACTTCAATGCAGATTATGGTGTTCCATCTGCGCTAGATTTAATGCTAATGGTATTTCATTTGCAACATAATCCAATACAGATGACGATATTCTATCTATATGCATTTTCAACATAATTAAATGCAGATGGTGGCCTTTTATCTGCTACAAAATCCAATGCACTGTGATCTAATGCTAATGATGGTATTCCATTTGCAACAGAGTCCAATGCAGATGGTTGCATTCTATCTGCAAGAGAATACAATGCATATTATGATGTTCCATCTGCCCTACGATTTAATGCTAATGATGGTATTTCATCTGCAACATAATTCAATAAAAATTGTGATATTCCATCAGTAACATAATCCAATGCAGATGGGGACTTTACATTTGAAATTTCGGTCACATAATTTTTGGAGTTAGTTCCCTATCCCTTCAGGAAGAACACCATTTAAATCTTTATTCGGGAACATTAAAATCTGACCCATCTTAAAGAAGACAATAAGACATCAGTGTCACCGAAGTTACACAGTTTTTAATGGGATATTCATTTTAAATAACAAATACTAAAAATGGCTTTCAAACATTATAGTACACAAAGTTAGACTCCTTTTTTTATTGGTAAACAATCATTTGATAAAATAATAATATAAAATTAGTAAAAAAAAGCTAAAAAATGAAATTTTCAACTTACGCCTAGATTCTGAACCGTAAATAATTACCGGCTTATTTGCGCTAGTCATCTTCAAGAAATGATCGGCTGGCTTTAAATCTAAACTTATTCTTACAACCTAACACTACTGGAATTATAAGGCTACTAGCACTAATAAATCCCTGTATCACTTTACTATCGCAAATTATCTGAGGTCCAAACAGCTGTCACCATTTCAGTGCAAAACAAATTCTGCTGAAAACTAACGCAGAAAGTATATTTTGCATTTCCCGAACTAATCACAAAAAATATTTGCTAACAGTAATTGAGAAAAAGAGAAAAATTTCCATTGGAAAAAACAATAAACAAAGCTCGCAACTGTGGAAAAGAAAAACCATTAAAAGTTTGATTATATTGAATGGCTTCGTTAAGAAAAGCGATAATCAATAAGTTTTAAAACTGCGTTTGTTTCTGATTGCAAAGAATTAAAATGAATGACAGGAAACTTGATAGCGAAAGTCAATTTACAGCCCCATTCTAGCATTGTTAGAACTATTATTTAAGCTCATAAGAATTCCATCAATCGAACTAGGAAAATTAGAAAAGAATAGAAATATGAATCGTTCATTTTTATTACGAATAATATATCTTTTAAAAAATATCTGTAGTTTGACAATATTCAGTTGGTTTCCATGCCTCCTTGTTTTCAATGAAGATTTCAAAATTTTATTTAAGCTGCACAATAATTACTGGATATTTGCTATTGTTTTGAAGGATATGTTTTTTCTTTATTTAATATGCAATTTTCAATATATATATATATATATATCCTAATTTTTATCTTAATTTAGTCCATGTTTACTTCATTCTAAAATAGTCTTTTATTTCCTAATCAATTCCCACTTTTTATTTAATTATTTTTAATACACGCTTTAGTAAACTGATGATTTCAACATTTTCTCCCGCTCCGAGTAAAGGGACAAAAATCCCTAATGCTTACAACATTCTTTTAAAGATACCTAAGACTCCCTTTCCTAAAATAAAATTTAAAAAAAACTATCAGAATCTTAGAATAAAATATCTGAAGGGAAAAATTTCAATCTCTTTTGCTCTTGTATGGCGATATAAACTGACATATCTCTTGCATCTTTTTTCCCTCTGCACAAATTATGCCTCCTGGAATGAAATAAATCAAAGTAAAAGTTTCTTCTTTTCATCCACGCAACTGCTAAAATATGTTTCACAAACACACACTGCCATCTTAAAAAGCCTTTTCAAACGAAACAAATTCGCCTTATTTTGATGAATTTACACATTTTAGACATATCCGAGTCTTAAAAAATGGAAAAAGTCTACACTAAGACTGTAGATTCACATGAATCGAATTGTCTATATAGAAATCAGTGCATAGAAATTAAACAATATATTACAGGTAAATATTCTTTAATTTACTAACGCAGTATGTTTTCTGTCATTCATAGATTATTTTTGTAATATAAAGTAAATTCAGCATATAATTTTGGTGAGTCAGCAAAAATTGGCTTTTTTAAAATATTGGTTCAGGTTAAGATTTTTTTTTACCAGCATTTTTTTAATGCAATTTACAAAGTACGTCTCAGACCAACATAATATAACTGAGAAAAGTGAATATAAAGGTATTTGGGAATGCTTTTATAAAGAAAATAAAATAAAATAAAAACAGAAAAATGTACTAAATTCACAAATATAGGATCCAAATCATTTTTATGAAATATTTCGAAAGTAGAATTTTTAGCAAACAGCGCTTTCAAATTAATTCAACTCCAGTACGAAACAACCTCTAAAATTAGAAAGGAACATAACGTGACGAAAGTTATATATACATGCAGATTTTAGGGGGAAATTATGGGCAGAAAAAAATAAGAAAAATTCGGTCAACACCCTCATTTTGCAGGCTATATTGAGAACGCCGTTATCTGCAGCACCCCGGGAATGCACGCGTCCACCTGTCACATATTTTGACTTCAACACTTTTGGATGGGGGAGGGAAGTTATTTTAAAGTTTCAACGAGCTGTCACTTTCGTGTCAATCTTTAGAATTCTAATAACTAGTTCAGCTGTTCGAAGCATTGGATTCGTAAAGTAATATGTTGTTTGTTTACATAACTTCTACCGACGATGTGTTAATGTTTTAGTTTTGCTATGGGTTTGACAATAAATAAAGGTGGACTAGCAATGCTAAATTATAAATTTTCTCAATTTCACAAATTGATTATTTAATTTAATTGATGATGTCAATGTATGCTTACCTGACACCCGTCAAATGCCCTGTGGCATCTTAGCTATTGCACAGTTTGAAGGGGAAAAAATTATTTGAAGCCACAGAACATTTCAAGAAAAAAAGTAATTATATGATGGATGATATGCCGCATCTTGTTTTTCATATGGCATATAAGTTTAGACATAAAATACAGATTTATGTACCATGTTGCGAGAAACGTCGATGCAACACTGAATGGTCGTTCCAAAGGAGACAGTTTAGTCAGACTGGAGTGTTGGTTTATCATATTTCATAATAAAATTTATATTATTATACAAAAATCCATTCTAAATTTTATTTCATTGGTATAAGTTACATTTAAATTTAGATGGTAGGGTAACCACAAACTGGCTACTCCGACCCTTGGAAGGCACATGGAAAAATTTGAATGACCGGACAGCAGCAACAGGAACATTGGCGGGAAATGTGGTTAAATCCTAAGGGCCTTCATCAGCCACGTTACATCTCTTCCCATAGGAAGTACATCGATGGTAGGAGTCAGACCCCCCCATACCCAAAAGGGTAGCGAGAACCAACCACCATGTCGGATGCTTCTCATCTACAATTACGAGATACTACCGACGAGAGACAAATTCAGATTGTAGAAAATTTAATTAAAGATTCAATTTTTTCACTAAAATGTATCTTTATACTAAATTTCGTCATACAATAGATTTTTAACAATATGGTACTGCACTAATCCATCTTTTTTATAGTCCAGTATTTTCAGAAAGACGAATGTTCAAGGAAGAGGGTAAGAGGAGACAAGTCATTGGATGCGGATTTCAGTAACTTTGAAGCGATGTCAGCGAAGGGATTATAAATATTTTATAACATTATTATCGTAATCACCACCATCAGTAATCAGCCATAGATATAATGATCAATCGGCTGTACTGATGAAATTAGTAAGGAAATGATCTCTCGAATACAAATACATAGAAATGCAGCCGGTTCTAGTGATCAACAATTCGCTTTCAGTAATCTATTTCAATGCCCAGGCGGTTCGGTACAGATGTTTATTAGGACCAATCAAGAGGATGACCTTGATTCATTAAAAAATCAGCAGATTTCATGAGGCCCGATTCGATATTGACATAAAACTGAGAGACATCTAAAAAAATTACAGAAGGAACAATTTGTCATGCGAGGATGAATCTTAGAGATGATGGCACACAACATGAGGAAAATGACGATGAAGAGGTACCAAAAGAAAAATCATCACCAATCCACTGAATTCTGCAAGTCCTTCGACTCTTAAAAAGATAATTCCAGTGGCGTGCAGATTCCAGATTTCTTTTGCTGAATATACACTGGTGTGCAAAACTTAAGCAACAATGCAAATTTTAAGCAGATAGCCATGAAATTGCAGAAAAGGAGTTCTTGCGATCAAAACAATGAACACGTAATTCAAGAGAAAGGCCATGCGTATGCAAATATCAGGAACAAAACGTCACAGGCGACGTGAGCGTACACAAAACACGTGCGGAAGGCGCGCGAAGCTCAACACTACAATAAAAGGAAGGACGGAGACGCAATTAAAGACATTCGCTGCAAGTGCATGTGAGTTAATTCGTGAAATATGGCTAGCAGAAATCACCTGGACGGTTTCACACTTGGAAGAATGATCGGAAAGCTGGAGGAGGGCGTAGTGTGACCAGTGTAGCTGAAGAGTTCGGAATCAATAAAAGTGCCGTTTCGCGCGATTGGAAAGCCTTCCAAACCACAGGTACAGCAGTGAGAAAGGTTGGTGGTGGCCGCCCCAGGAAAACAACTGCAGTGGATGACCGACATATCGTCCTGCAGGCGAAAAGAACTCGAAACCAGTCAGCAAGCGCCATTGCTCAGCAACTGTGTGCAGCAACGGGGCGACAAGTGTCGCGATTTACTGTGTAAAGACGCCTTCACAAAGGTGGCCTATTCGCCCGCCGTCTTGAACGCTGCATGCCTTTGACAGTTTCCCACCGGCGGCACCGTTTAGAGTGGTGCAGGGAGCACAAAAACTGGACATCTCATCAATGGAGTCGTGTCCTCTTTACAGATGAGAGTCGTTTTAGTGCCACAAGCGATTCCCAACGCCAGTTGATTTGGAGAGAGGTCGGGACACGGTTTCATCCAGTAACATCACGGAAAGAGACCGTTTCGATGGTCCTGGAGTTGTCGTCTGGGGAGGCATTATGATGAACGGGCGGACTGAGCTCCACGTTTTCGACAGAGGTTCTGTAACTGGAGATCGCTATTGTCAGGAGGTGATCCTTCCCCATGTCCGTCTGTTCCGAGGTGCCATTGGATCAGACTTCGTTTTTATGGATGACAATGCACGGCCACACAGGACTCATGCTGTTGAGGAGCTCCTGGAAGGTGAAGATATCACTCGAATGGATTGGCCGGCGTGCTCCCCTGATTTAAATCCGATAGAACATGAGTGGAATGCTTTGGGGAGACGCCTTGCGGCACGATTACATCCTCCTGGGAACACCCAACAACTTAAACAGATGCTGATTGTGGAATGGGCACTCTTACCTCAAGAACTGTTGGACAATCTGGTGCTGAGTATGGGGAGACGGTGCGAAGCAACCATTGCATAAGGGGAGGGCATATCCCATACTAAGAAGCATCTGCTTGCTGTTCTTCCTCTTGGACAGACAATCATGTGTAACGATACTATGAGTTCAATAAAGCCTTTTTTTGTTTGATTCCATACTGTATGCATTGTATTCATTTCTGCGCAACTATGCTTTCGTCATTCTTTCAGAACAAAATGCTGTATCTCATTTCTGAATTTCATGTCACTCAGATGATTTCTCGTGAAGTTATGGCAAAAAACATACCTGTTGCTTAAGTTTCGCACACCAGTGTATTTATCCAAGAACACTTCATAACTCAACAGACTCAATAACTTTTTAAAGACATTTTTTTAAAATGAAATGTATATGAATATTTCTCAATCCTGTACATTGTATCGATTTGTCTGTTTCTAATGCACACTTCTGAATAATATGATTTAATCTGTCTTTTCCGCTGTCCTTGCATGCTTATAGAGGTATTATTTTTACAGCATTATGGATGTAATGATCATTTGGATGCAGTGACAAATTTGACTTAGATCTAAAGTAATCACTATAAGCAGCTGTCTACTGTTGTTTAATTTTCTGTATATTTTATATTATATAGATGGTATAAATCTGCGTTTTTAAAATTAATTCTTTTTTAATAACTTGAATTTGATTTTCAATTTCTGAGTTTTGCAGAATCCTGGCCTTCTCGCACTTCTGAATGTTTAACTTCAGCAAATTTATTTATCTACAATAAAACTTCAGGATCATGTGAAATGATAAATGATCAACTAAATTTCGGTGAAATTCCACACCTTTCTTGAAGATATATAAGATCTGAATGCTTTCACATGGACTCTTCTCTTTTTAATTTTATTTCTGCCTTAATATAGCGAATGAGTCGCTTCCTAGTCATGGATTTAAAAAAGAAATTTTAAAAGCTGTTAAAAATTGAGAACTGGGCCAAACAATGAAGAAACGAATAAAACTGTGATTTAAAGAAGACTCATATCCGACTTATTTTCTGAGAAACATATCAAAATTACAAAGAATTTGGGGGGGACGACAATGCCTGTCTATTTTTTCTTGCTTGTATTCGTCATGAAATCTATAGTTTCCGTTGTATTTTTTTAAAAAAATGCATGTTTTGTGATTCTTGTCACTGCAACAGTAAATCAAAAGAAACAAAGTACTTCATCAATACTTTAAAGAAAGATTAAATCTTCTAGTATTACAGCCATTTTATTATCTTCCTGATTCAACACACCTACATATTTGCTCAGTTCTTCGATATTCGCACATATTCCTGAAAAATTCGGAAAATTCTTTTGGAAAAATTCTCTTTATCATACGTCCCCCCCCCCCTTCTAAATAAAAAAAAAACCTTTAGCATCAAATCACGGCTTAGTATATATTTCTGATACCAAGATCAGCTGCTCATACTGCTCAAGATACTGCTTATTGCTGATTTTTATCATAGTGTTCTTCAAGTTTTGATATTCAAATTATTTTATCAATTTAGCAGAATTTTATTGCTGTTATAAGTGAATAATAATAACAAAAATAAAATAAAGGAAATCAATGAATATCTTCGAAAATAAATTCCATCGATTTTGTGTTTAAAAATAATATTAATAAAAATGCAATGTTTATTAATGTTAAAAATATATATTTTTTTTAATTGAGTTGATTTTTTTTTTCGGTACCTTAATTTTTGAAATTTAAGATTACGAAATTTTAAATTTTTACATTTGAAAATCTGACATAATTTTATGTTAACTTGAAAGACATTTTTCTGATTTCCCTCACTATTATAAATTTTGAAATTTGCATTATTTAGGTTGAAGCTTATTATGTAAGATGGCTCTTAAATTTAAGACTTCGTATATCTTAAAACTATTAGTATTCTTTTGTAGATTTTACTTTATTTTTATCATTTTTGGAATATATTTTGTACTTATGAAATTAAGAAACCTAACATGAGTAATACAAACCATTAAAAAAAACTTGTGTAAAAATATTCAGAGTTTTTATAGCTTCAAGAAAAAAAAAGGGGGGGGGGGGGTTTTACCGTTTAATTAAGCAAGTATTTATTTCAGTTGCATGATTTTTATGTTATACTTATGCATGTCTTGCTTTGGACAGTTATAGAAATGAATCCATAAGAAGGAAGTAAAAGCTTGCACAACACAGAAATGAAAACGAAGTACAAAATCAAGTTATTAGATGTCTCATTGTTATATTTACAAGTTTACACCTCACTGACTCTCGGAGTTTAGTGTGATGGTTAGAGCGGACCGATGTTATATTGTATTTTGACAATTATCAGTTCGAATCTGAATACTGACGATGTATTGTAATATTTTGTGCAATAAATTTATGTTATTTTTATTATTAAAATGTGTTTTAATAAGCACCTATTAAACAGTAGCTTACATCGATATCTACCGGATTACTGAGAATCTACTATATTTAATTCTATTAATATGTTGTCTAATTCTCGTATAATTTTCTGAAAATTCACACTCTTTGTTTTCACAATACATTATTTTTAAAAAAGTAAAAATTTCAAAAAAAAATCGGAAAAAAAAACACGTATGTTCTAAGTTAATGAAAAAATATTCAGTAGAAATATTCTAAGTTAAGAAGTTTATCACTCCGTATCAAGCAATAATAATTTGCTCGAATTAACAGCTGTTCCAAAACACAAGTTCAAAATAAAAAGTTCCATCCGATACATTAAAATCTGTTTAAAAAAATCTACCAATTATTTAATCTACCAATGAACTTATCTTACTACCACTTATTTTGCTAAATCGAACAATAATTTACCAAATAAAAATGCAAAATAAATAAATTTTAAATGCATACCATTTTTATCCATGCCAGCACAAGATCAGGCGAAACTGAAAACGCGGAAACAAAATTTCTTCTATAGAAAATCCACAAATAGCTTTCCCGAGGTCTTACTAACTATTATGACGCAATAAAAGAGAAAAAGGAAGGGGAGGGTGGAAGAATGAGAAAACAGAATTCTTAAAACTTGATTTAAATAGAATTGATTTTAGAATGCGAAATTTTTCACTTTCGAAATGTTACTTCATGAACGATTTAAGCCTACTGCGCAATGTAAATGTTCTTTCACAATTGCAGTGATCGTGTGCAAAGCAACGGGATAGTTAGGAAACTACGTTCCACATATCTGTATTCCTGTACATCCTGACAAACGAAATCGTATCCTCTGAATACGAATTGAGAAAAGAAACTGAGTGCTGCCACTAAAAGAAAAATGGGAGACGAGATAGAAAAAAAAATGATAATAATGGCGGCGGAGAAATTGCGTTTTTAAAAAAAACCTGATCGTTTTGATGTTATGCAATTTTCTTATTGTTCTTTCATACAAAAAGTGCGTTGTTTATCATTTTGAAAACGACGATTGATGAATGAACAATCTGGAAACACAATAAAACAGTGGAAGTGTTCTGAACTTGACTTTCTCGCACACGGTACGCATTGCCTTGCGCAGTTTAGCTCAGCTTAGTTATATTAAAGTCCCATTTTAAATTAACACTAAGACTATTTCAGGATGAATTCTAATTCTAGATCACGGTCAGATGACGGTGTCCTCCTCTCCTACCTTCCGCATCAAGCCAGCGGAAGGACGTTTTAGCCTGAAGGATTTAACGTTCACCAAACCAGCTTATACGCCGATTCTTTGGTCGACTCGAGGCTCGAACGGGAAATCCTCCAATTCCCAAGCCGGGACCTTACCACCAGATCACCGCGGCCATCAGGTACCTTGCACGGAGTTTCGTCGATGGGATAATCAAATAGAATCGATACCATCTCCCTTTAGACCAAAACTCGTACGTGTCAACAATTTTGGTTATATATTTATTTTTCTAGCTCACCATTTTTTTTTCACTTTTTCGAATATGATATAAATGAAGAGAAAATATTTTGATCGCCAACAAATTTGAACTCGAGATTTTGACGTAACTCAACATCTCCTTGAGCCCAAAAAACATTTTTGAAAGGGGTCTCCCCAAAACGTTCTCGCATACTCTCTAACAAACTTATCATGCAAGGGAACGCCTTGGATGAAACTGGCGTACAATAGTTACGAAATAGTAACTTTTCAATAACATTAAGCAATTTTACTGAATCTGTTATTCCTTGGTCAGCTATTTGGCTATTAATCTCTGGTATGCGATTATAGCATCCGGAAATCTAATTTCTGTTTTAGACACGTTTTTCTCAACCGATTGAAACAAAAATTTGACACAAAACTGTGCTTATAATCACAAAATCATATACCGAATTTGATGTTTTTAAGTAATTACATTTACAATTTTCTGGTCAACCCCAGTTTGGATTTAGTTCAAAATATGACATGTGTACACTATAGATGTTCAATATGTGTACCGATTTTTTTTTCTATATAACTCTCTTTTTTTATAATTATTGTGTAAACTTAAATTCGAACAGCCGGAAAGACAGACAGACTTCCTCTGAACAGATTTTACTCAAAATTTGAAAGAAATCAGCAAATTTGTTGTAAAGACCGTATAACACAATTCAGCCGTTCAGCTCAAATCATTTCTGAGTTATGTTTGTCCCAGACAGACAGACGTATTTTCCCAAAAAAATGTTTTTCGAACCCTGGTAAGGTTTAAAGCGTGGCGATTCGTCAAAATCTCATGACCTTAGATAAATCACCAATGGTCGCCTATACACCAACATCTCCCATTCGGAAAACAATATCAACACTTCCACTTAACCATACTTTCTCGAAACATAAAGTCTCAGTCATTGTGCTAATTTCGCCAATTTCTAATTTATTTGAAAACTTATCAATTATGATTTGACCTCGTCTCTCTTTATTTTCGACAGAAATTTCACAATAAAACTCATAAAAAATGGTTTAATTTCGCCATTTTAAGAGCATAGCTAATCAATCAATATTCTATGCTTATTGAGTAAGTACAATTTAAAATAGTATTTTTATTTAGTGTAGGAGGATATAGTTCATCAAAATTGGTTTATTTTTATAAAAAGATATCATTAATAAGGGGAGGGCGAGTAGTTATTTATCAATGACACATATCTTGAAGTTTATTATTGATGGTAAATAATAAGGTTTGGTTGGATATAGTAAAAATTAATTATCTTTATTATACATTGCCTGATGTAACCTTGTTTAAATGTATATGAGAAAAAAGAAAATAAAAACTTCATATTTTAAAGCTTTTTTAAAAAATTATATAAACGTGAGGGTAACGTGAAATATAATACATTAAGCAATATTTTTAAGACTCAAATCCATCGCTAAAATCATGTGTCTGCCGGGTCTTGCGTCTTTTTTTTTTTTTTTTTTTTTTACATACGTTTCTCCTCACCTCAACGGCATGACAGAAATCATCTGAAATGTCAAAAACGTTTAAAAATAAATAATGACTCTAAGTTACATATTTCTATAAATAACTTAGTCTTAAACGGTTACTTTTCAAGTGCTCGTGCGTGCTTTTCTTAGACCCGTTTTCATATCTACGATTTCCAGCTATTTAGAGAATTTTGCAGCAGTTGAGTGGTGAGCAAACGATTTTTTTTTACAACAAAGAAGTGCGCATGCGCAACCATATTTTTTTTTTAATGATTACCAAATATTTTGGTTTGTCATTTATATTATTCAAAAAAGGCTTATTTGAATTGAAGTACAGAATATGTTAATTGGATATTAACATAATATTTAATGAATTTTCTGTTTAAAATTGCTAGTTTGGCCATAAGTTTGTTTTTTAAGAAAAGCTGTATAAACTTGTCTTTTATAATATTAGAAGATACCTACTTAAGGTTTAATTTAGTTGAAGTAAGGAATATTTTAATTGGACATTTATGGGCCATTTAATGGATTTTCTCTTTACAGTTGGAAGTTTTTTTTATACCAATATGTAATTTTCTAAGAAACACTGAATCAATTTTTTTTTTCATAACATTCAAAAATTCCTACTCAAGATTTATGTTTGCTGCAGAAGGGAATGTTTTAATTAGACATTGATAAAATCAATTAATGGATTTTCGATTTACAATTAGAAGCTGTTTATAGCAAAACCCGATTTTTTTTCATATAATACAAATATTCCTACTCATGGTTTATTTTAATTGCAATAGAGAATATTTTAAATGAACATTAATACAACCATTTAATAATTTTTCGGTTTACAATTTCAAACTATTAATATGAATATGTATTTTCTAAGAAAAGCTGAATAACCTTAATTTTTCGCAAGAATTATAGAATTACAGCAGCAGATAAACAATCTAATTTATAATCCAATAATTACTTTAATAAAAATGTAATTTTCGAATTTTAAGGAAATGATATTTATAGGCTGGCATACAATCTATAAATTTCAAAATGTATGATGCGGTATGTATAACGAAAACATAGACAAAAATAGACATTTCTTGAATAGTAAACGCTAAAGGCATAACAATTTTTCTACATATTGTTTTATAAATACAACTATATGTTAATTTAGATTTTGGTTCTCTGTAGCATAAAAGCGTTCCATTGTCAACAAAATAATTCGGGGTTTATGTAACATTATATTACATCAAAATGACAAATTTACTATCAAATTCGGTTCATGTAAAAAATATATGTACTTCAGTATATGCTCAGGTGGTTTTTATTACTATTTTCTTAAGAGTGCTGGATATGTTATTGTGAAATGTAAATAAAACTGAACGTCATTTCATTCTGCTGGAGTCGAGACAAATTCGCTTATAAATTTTTCTCAAGTGTGAACAGTGTTTAATCTAAGTAAGTAAGAAATGATTTTCACTTTTAGCTCAAATGGTTTTTCAAGTTTGCTATTTATAGAAGATTATATCACAAAGAAAAAATTGTTCAGATTAACAATGTAAACCAGTGATTCTCAATCACTGTGCCGCGGCACTTCTGAGTGCCACCAAATTTTAGAAATGTATATAGTAAAAATTATAATGCTTTTGTTTTTATTACGAGTAAAATTTGTTTAAATTAAAGAAAAGTACACTGTAAAAGAAAACTGTTGTTTTTACAACAGTTAAAAACTGTTTTCTAGAAAAACAATTTTTAACTGTTTTTATCTTCGATAACTGTGACCTTTCATAAAGTGAAATATTTGCCCCAAGTGAAGAAATTTGAAAATATATTAAACTCGACACATAAACTGATGGGATTCCAAAAACAAATAGCTTTATGGAAGAATAAAGCTCAGAAATGCAATTTAGAAAAATTTGAGTCAGTCCCAAACGATTTTAATAAAACTATTCATACAATTGTTATTGACTATTTGCCAACATTAGAGGAGAGAATGATTCATTATTTCCAAAATTCAAATGTAAAAAAATTTGATTGGGTTCGTAATCCATTTGCACTTCTGTATTTGAATTAACTTTGGATGAAGAGGAAGAACTCATTTCACCTATCGAGATTTAATTTTAAAATATTCAGAAGAATCAATTAATTCATTTTGGATTAACATGAAATGCAATTATCCCGTGACAGCCAAAAGAGCTTTAAAAATAGTATTACAGTTTTCTACATCTTATTTGTGTGAATTCGGATTTTCAGTATTAACCAACATAAAAACGAAAAAAAAAAGATCGAGACTGTTAAATGTAGAAGACGATATGAGAGTAGCATTGTCATTTTTACGACCAAATATAAATGAAATTATCAAAAAACAAGCTCAAATTTCTCATTAAAAGTATTCTTATTATTAACTTGTAATTAATTACTTAATAAACGTACTGTTTGTTTTTGTAGTACATATTGTATTATTTTATTCTACATTCAAAATTATCATAATAAATATTTTACACAGTGTATTTATAGGTAAGTAAACAACTTTTAAATTTATCTTTTTCTTTGAGTACCGACAAATTTTGAAATCGTTAAAAGTGTGCCGCTACAAAAAAAAAAAAAAAAAAAGGTTGGGTGAGAATTACTGATATAAACAGGTACGAAAATAGCTTATATATATATGTGTGTGTGTGTGTGTGTGTGTGTGCGTGTGTAACGCTGTCGTGAGTGATAGAGAAATCAGTCTTATGACTTATTGATGAATTGCAGCAGTTAAAATGTAAATGCCATCAAAAACATAACTCGTAAAAAAACCAAGTCTCGCAACTCAATTCTTCTATCGTAAAAAGTTGTGAGATCCATGTAATACCAAGTCGGTCAATTTATTCAGTCCCTACTTAAGGGTCCTTCTGTCTTAAGTTATTACGTAATTAGCTAACCTAACAACATCTTATAGTAACCATATCAATATTTAAAAAAATTTTATGGTTTAAATAAATAGATTGACTTGGCCATCGCATGAAAACACAATGTATCAATACATTAAATTAGATTACATTAACATATTATATTAAATTAGATTGTTTAGTGCGATTGCCAGTCTATTTATTTAAACCATAAAAAAAATTAATATTGGTATGGTCACTATAAGATGTTGTCAGGTTAGCTAATTACGTAATAACTTAAGACAGAAGGCCCCTTAAGTATGAACTGAATAAATTGACCGACTTGGTATTACATGGATCTCACAACTTTTTACGATAGAACTGAGTTGCGAGACTTGGTTTTTTTACAAGTTATGTTTTTGATGGCATCTCATTTCTTTTTGTAGATAGTCCTTTTCTTATTTTTGTATGTAGTCTTCCTCTTTCTTTTCTGGTACTACTTCTTGAGCTTCAGCTACAGTTTTTTCTCAAAGCCCACTCCCTGTCTCTATGGGTTTTTCTCGTAAGCTTTGATGTTACAATTTTTGACAAGTCTGGACAGTAACTGCTTCTTAGTCTGTTGTATTCACAAATTGAAGATTCCTGCGCTTTAATACTTCCAAAGTTAACATTTATTAGATGTAAGTGGTCCAGACTTGTAACTCTCGAAAGTGCCATGTAAGCGTGACCGGATGTGAATACTGCGGAACCAATATCCATCAGTGCATTATTTAGACCTAGGCCCTGACTTTTGTGTATAGTTATAGCATAGGCTATACATATCATACTTTGAAGATCAGTTTGCTTTTCTTCTACCAAATTGATTCTCTGAAAAACACCCATTGCGTTTGCAGCTTCCACAGCTTCAAATTGAATTATTTCAAATTAGATATTGTTACAAACCTGCAATTTTGCTTCCCAGTGCGAATAGTGTCATCATACGAAAGACCGTTTTACAGTAATCTGTATTGGATGCTATCGGATGCCGAGCCAGTGATCCCAGAGCTTGACGATAAACTTGGTGACCATTTGGCGACTTGGCGACGAATTTGCCGACAAAATGGATAACGCTCGAAACTTCAAGAAATGCATCGATCCGTCCATTATTACACGCATATTTTAGTTTTTCCTTGATTTATACACTAAACACTAATTGTATTCTAAATTTGAAGCTTCTATGTTTGCTAGAAGTGCCTTAGAGTTTTGATGATCGGTCAGTCAGTGACAAAATTCACAAACTTTGACTAGTTATAATTCTTAAACTAATGGTTCAAATTTAATGAAATTTGAAATATACCGTGTTTATATAATGCCTGCTTGGTTACTGAAAATTCAGGCTTCTAGTTTTATCCACAACGAGGTTATAAGGGGTCGAAAATGGCCTGAACTGCTTCGAGAAAGGGATGGTACGGCCGTGCCGCTTGTTATTGCTCGATTTAACGGGGCCACTACCGTGCCCCCAGATAAACCTTCATAAGCGGACTCAGATATCTATACTGAAAGTTTTTACTACACTTAATCTAATACTCAGCTTTTCTACTTGCAGCGAAAAATATAATTAGAAATGTTCAGAAGAGGACTCATGGGGTGACTGAAACCTAAGTTCAGTCAAGGGAAAGAAGATGTAAAAGAAAGAAAGATGATAGAAATAAGCATCAAACATGAAGTCTAACTGAGAGCGAATATAGGCTTAACTGTCTAAACAGGCTTAAAAGGTAATTGCTATGATTTACATATGAAATTTGATTTAATACACAATCTGCAACAATCATTTTATTGCTGTGATGAAATTCAAACTAATTTCATGATTCCTTCAAACCATTCAATCGCTTCACTTTGCAAAAAATTAAGATCAATAAATAAATTAAAAAATAAATAAAAAATAAAGATAAAATTAAGGTTTAAAAATTCTTGCTTTCCTTGTACATTAACTCTGAAATAGGATTTTCACTTCTGCTTTTATCTCGTTGTATATATTTGACCGTGAAAGCATGAAATTCCCTATTTCATACAATATGATCAGTTATTTCATGAAATAACAAGAAATAATTTGAAAATAATTGCATTACACTCTTTAACGGAAGAATATATATATTTCAAATTTTATTCGAGCAATAATTTGTAAAAAAGAACTGATTCCATTACATTGAAATATTTTATCGTATCAAATTATAAGGTGAAATTTTATTAAATGCATTCTATATTAATAGTTTAACAGCCAGAAACGTTAGTATTCTGACCTTTCAATTAATCGCTGAAGGCTCTTTCTTATTTTTGATGAAATCGACGCCTCCTGGCGCATGCGCAAAACTGAGGTGAGTTTTCATATATAAGAACAAACAGTAGAATACTCACCAGCATTACGTACAGCTTGCGTGAGATATTTTTTATTATTTAAGACAAAACGCAATTTAACTAAGCATTGAAGCAATTCGACGATTGAGTGGAATTTCAAATGTTCCGCTGATTTAAGGAGAGCTCTATAATAGAATTAAACTAAACAGAATTTCTAGTTCTACATAGAAAGGAGAATAAAAGTTTTTTTAATTTTAACAAAGAAAGAAATTTTCTCACAAAGAAAGTTTGGGCGTGAAAAAAAATAAAGGGTCTCAAAAATTCGTAAAGATCTGATTATATAAGCATAAAAAAGGCGGGGGGAAAAACGTTAATTGAAAGTAAAAAAAGCAGACGTAAGAAAATAGGCTGTTAATTTGTAGAACACGTGTTTCAGAAAATTAACAGCACCACAATGCAGCGTAGGAAATTTTACAGAATTATAATATAATTTACAAATGTTAAACTTGTTATAGGAAGATATCAAAAAATGGAAGTCAAACTAATCAACTGAACATATTATTTAGTATAAACATAATAATAATATAAAAAAACCCGCATACAAGCAAATTTAAATTAGAAAACCGAATTAACTGAGATCCGTTAAAAATATACAATGCAAAATAAACCAATATCAAAAACTGAAATAAATTCGATGTGAGAACATTCCAGCGGATATTTTTTAAAAATAGAATGCTAGATGATAAATAAAAAATCGAGATATTTATGCGCCATTTTACTCTCATTTCATTTATAAAATAAATCGCAAATTCTGTAAATCCCCAACTGTTTGAGACAATCGATCACTTTAGGTACGAGAAGGGCAAATAACCCCCCCCCCTTTCATCGCTAAATCTGTATCCCACAATAATTGCGATAACAGTTTGCTTTCATTACGGCCCTGGTAATTAGCACTATAGTGGAGTCCGGTTGAAATCCAAAATTGCTGCACCAGGATGATACGTTGATATTAATATTCGATTGTATTGCTGGCATTTGTTCCTACATCTGGTAACCGTTTCGATCCCAATTAAGTTGTACTTACACCGATTCCGGACTAAAAATAAATTAAATTATCTGGATCTCGAACTAAAAATTAAATAAAATATATTTATATCTCTATTAATATTAAAGATGAATGCGAGAGTGTGTGCATGCGTGTGTGTTGGCGCTCTACAGGGCAGATCATTTAACTTACAGTTATCAAACTTAGCATATAGATATTTTATAAAGCTTTTTTTTATTTTAATTAAAATTCCAATTAGTAAAAAAGTAAACACAATTTTCCCGCTTTTTAGAGATAGCTTCTGAAAATATTACAGCACAAAAATAATTTTATCCTCTTAAAATTTATCAAATTATCTTTTCACCTATACCAATGCTTTGCCGTATAATATTTTCCCATTTTTATTTTTTTTATTTTTAAATATTTCAAGCGAATTTTATAACAATATATTTTATTGCTGAACTGAAACACAAGTCCTTTTCATTATTGCTGTTAATATTTCATCCAGTTTTTTTTTGTCTATTTTTGATGATTAAAATATAAATATTCGGCTTATTATTTTTATTTTAAGTAGGTTTCAGCATAAGTATGTCAAATTTTTTAAATCTTGTTGCACTTAAAATTAAGGAATAGTGTGAGTTTAGAATGAAGCAATGATGAAGAATTTTTAGACAATACAGCTCTTTCCTGTAACATAATCGGATGCATAACAATTTAGATATAGGTTTAGGGAAACGGACAATACAATGTAAGGTTTTTAAAATAGATTAATTATATGTCCGACCGAATTTGAAGTTTAAAAATATTTTGTTGAAGGAGTCATTAAGATCAAGTTACAAATTTACAATTAGTCGAGAAAAACGTCTCATTGAAAAAAGAAAAAAAAAAGTAAATTTCAAAAACATTATTAAGAAAAATATTTAAAATATTCTTTTAAAAGATTGTCATCATTTCCAAAATACTAAAGCTTTTCAGGAATAAAGATTTCTTTTAATGGTTTTCTGTTCAAAACCGATTTAATAGACATTAAATTTTTAACTCTCCATCACAGTTGCTCCTAACCTAAAACTTTGATTATTAATTTTAATTGTACATTTTGTTTGTTTTTAAAGCATTAGTAAAAAATAAAGACTTCATAATACTCAAAAGACTAATAGCAAGAATTTAATTTTCATCTATTAAAATAATAAATTATATTTGATATATTCATATTTAATTTTTAAAAAACTATGTATTTGTGATTATAAATATTTTATTTTTAAATTTTGGTTATGATCAACATTTAATTTGAATCTATGTTTGACTTATTTTACTAATAATAATTCTGTTGTTTGTTACTTATTTGTTCCCGATAAAAAAAAAAAAGTTTAAAGTACATATATTTACTCATCGAAACTCTTATCAGTCGTGTATACTTAAAAACAAAGAAAATTGGGGTCGGGACAGCTTGGTTGGTTAGGGCGTTGTATTCGCATCCCTTGGGTTGCGAGTTAGAACCCCGCCGGTCGAAGACTCTCCGTGTGTGCGGTAGCTGGCGTACGTATAAATCTGTCTAGGTCACAAAGCCCTCTATATCGAGAGTAATACCACTGGGGGTAATCGTTTTCTGATTCAGGTCTAAATTACGATCTGTGAATGAAATGCATGAATGCAGTCCGCCCCGTGAAAAAGTTTGTGACGTGAGAGTAGCTAAGACGTAATGTTGGCACCATTGAAAAAACAAGAGATGCTCATTCGGCTGACAGATAACTATCAGCAGCCTTGTAAAGTACCATAAGTCCCAACGCAGACACACAACAATATTTTTTTAATCTCTTTTTTTTCCAAATAATGGTAAGAAATAATGTAACAGGCTGAAACAATATTATCGTACGAGGCGGAAGAGATTATTTATCAGTATCAATCGAGTCTGGGAACTGATAATGAGTACCTCATAATTCTGGTTTAAATTAATTTTGATTATCCGATACTTTTGCATAACCTGATACAAAATATCAGGTTGATACAGCATCAATCAACCTTAACTATAGGCATCAAAACGCCTTGATTCCTTCCGTCCCTGATTAGCATAGGAAAGTATAAATCTCAAATTTATTCGTAAAGTCATTTGTTTTATCAGTATAAACAAAAAAATCTTGCTTAGATTAATAATATTATCCGACCGAAAAATACTACACTGGTGTGCAAAACTTAAGCAACAATGCAAATTTTAAGCAGATAGCCATGAAATTGCAGAAAAGGAGTTCTTGCGATCAGTACAATGAATACGTAATTCAAGAGAAAGGTCATGCGTATGCAAATATCAGGAACAAAACGTCACAGGCGACGTGAGCGTACACAAAACACGTGCGGAAGGCGCGCGCAACTCAACACTACAATAAAAGGAAGGACGGAGACGCAATTAAAGAAATTCGCTGCAAGTGCACGTGAGTTAATTCGTGAAATATGGCTAGCAGAAATTACCTGGACGATTTCACAAGTGGAAGAATGATCGGAAAGCTGGAGGAGAGGCGTAGTGTGACCAGTGTAGCTGAAGAGTTCGGAATCAAAAAAAGTGTCGTTTCGCGCGCTTGGAAAGCCTTTCAAACCACAGGTACAGCTGTGAGAAAGGTTGGTGGTGGCCGCCCCAGGAAAACAACTGCAGTGGATGACCGACATATCATCCTGCAGGCGAAAAGAACCCGAAACCAGTCAGCAAGCGCCATTGCTCAGCAACTGTGTGCAGCAACGGGGCGACAAGTGTCGCGTTTTACTGTATCCAGACGCCTTCACAAAGGTGGCCTGTTCGCCCGCCGTCCTGAACGCTGCATCCCTTTGACAGTTTCCCACCGGCGGCACCGTTTAGAGTGGTGCAGGGAGCACAAAAACTGGACATCTCTTCAATGGAGTCGTGTCCTCTTTACAGATGAGAGTCGTTTCAGTGACACAAGCGATTCCCAACGCCAGTTGATTTGGAGAGAGGTCGGACACGGTTTCATCCCAGTAACATCACGGAAAGAGACCGTTTCGGTGGTCCTGGAGTTGTCATCTGGGGAGGCATTATGATGAACGGGCGGATTGAACTCCACGTTTTCGACAGAGGTTCTGTAACTGGAAATCGCTATTGTCAGGAGGTGATCCTTCCCTATGTGCGTCTGTCCCGAGGTGCCATTGGATCAGACTTCGTTTTTATGGATGACAATGCACGGCCACACAGGACTCATGCTATTGAGGAGCTCCTGGAAAGTGAAGATATCACTCAAATGGATTGGCCGGCGTGCTCCCCTGATTTAAATCCGATAGAACATGTGTGGGATGCTTTGGGGAGACGCCTTGCGGCACGATTACATCCTCCTGGGAACACTCGACAACTTAAACAGATGCTGATTAAGGAATGGGCACTCTTACCTCAAGAACTGATGGACAATCTGGTGCTGAGTATGGGGAGACGGTGCGAAGCAACCATTGCAGTAAGGGGAGGGCATATCCCATACTAAGGAACATCTGCTTGCTGTTCTTCCTCTTGGACAGACAATCATGTGTAACGATACTATGAGTTCAATAAAGCCTTTTTTTTTTTTGATTCCATACTGTATGCATTGTATTCATTTCTGCGCAACTATGCTTTCGTCATTCTTTCAGAACAAAATGCTGTATCGCATTTCTGAATTTCATGTCTCTCGGATGATTTCTCGTGAAGTTATGGCAAAAAACATACCTGTTGCTTAAGTTTTGCACAGCAGTGTATGTTGAAAAGATTATTTATTGGTATCGATCGAATCCGAAATCTAATAATTCTGGTCTATATTAATTTTTTATATACAATGCGTTTGTACTCCATAAAAAATTTCAGGTTGATACAGATCACTACCTTAACTGCAGGGCTTCAATACGCCTTGGTTGCATCCGTCACTGATAAATATACGAAAGTACAAATAGCAAATTAATTCGCAAAATTATTTGTTTTATCATAATAAGCACAAAACGCTTGCTTAAAGAAACAATATCATCGGCCTGAAATGTACGAAGTCGTAAAGATTATTTATCAGTATCAATAGAATCTGAGTACTTATAATGAGTACCTGATAATTATGAATCTATATTAATATTTTTATATAAGGTACTTTTGTACCAGATACAAAATATCAGGTTGACACAGATCAATAAGTATTGGTTCCCTCCGTCCCTGACAAGCATACATAAATTTGCGTGCTTCATTTGTTTTATCAGTATGATCATAATAAACTTTCTTAAAGTAAGTGAATTGTAAGTTAATTCTTAAAGTAAGAACCTTCCGTTCCTGATAAGCACAAGAAAGTACAAATTTCAAAATCATTTGTAAATTCATATACTTTGTTTCATTAGTACAAACTGAGGAAGCTTGCTTAAAGTAAGCATTTCAGTTGAGCATTGTGTTTGAAAACCCAAAGTAAACAAAAACCGCACAAAGCAGTAGAACAGCGCATGTGTAACCAGTTGTCATTACACCTGACGTCTATATCGTTTTTCATTCAAAACAAACAAATCCAGTCGTCAAAACACGATCAAACAGTTTTCTTGGATTTTATGCGAAACAATTAAACCAGAGCACTATTCGAAATAGTTTCGTTTTCATTCGAACTAGTATTATTTTACGTTCAGAAAAGTTCTTTGATTAAAAAAATAGCGGAGCGACGCACATGTGAAACATAAAACAAGGCAAACGACACACGTGCGGTGCTTGCAGAACACCGAGTCTCACCTACATTGGTCTCCAAGGTCAAAATTATCTCCCTGTTTTTTGCGCGGGTAAGTGCCATCCTGCTTTGATCAAATCACTCTAATTGTGAGAGCTACTAGCAGACGATAAATTCTTGAAAAGCTTTGCAATTTTTTTATAGATTTTTTGCTATAAAGATATCGCCATGAAGGTTATGGGGAAAATATGCATACATATTCTAAAATGATTTCCGTTCATTTATTTTTAAGTTGAATTTCATAATTTCAGAAGGAGGCCATTTTCGAATATTTCCTAGTACGGATTTTCACTGAGCTTTTATATTAAACTTTGCACAAATTTGTAGTGATGGCTGCGAAGGAACACTTCGGAATATGCAAGAACACTCTCGAATATTATTCCTTATCCCAGATTGAATATGTGCCCCAAATTATTTGAATTTTTCTATAAAATACTAATATTCATTTAAAAATATAATTTTTAAATAATTCTTCTTTCCAACACTTAAAAGGATAATATGTACAAACTTTAAAAAAAAAAAAAAAAACCGAGAGAAGCAGTGATGGAGTAACGTGAGAATGAGTGGTGTTATGTGGTAAGACGATGTGTGTGTCATGTGTTTCGTGGAATATGGCCTCAGAAAAAATGGTTAACAAACGGCCCATTTAAAGCTGAAATAACTTTATATCTTTGATATATGTGTACCTGTGATGTGTGCAATTAATTACTTATTAAAACATATTGTACTAAAAGGTTGTTGAGTATTATTTGCTCTTAAGAGACGTCATAATATTAAGAAATTACACACAACAGAAATGAATGAAATACTAACAAAATATACAAAATGGAAATGAGTGAGGTTTTAATAAGTTAGTGAGTAAGTGAGTTAATAATAATATTGAGCAAGGTTGGAACTAATGAAATTTTACATAATTACGATACTGAATTACCAGAATGTACTAAAACCGAAAAAATGTACTCGATAAGTAAAAAAAAAAAAGAGGGAGTAGAGAATTCTTCAGAAGTTTTTAAATAAATTAAATTTAGTTAATTTTTATAATACACTTAATATGGACTATTTATTTCTAAGTTTAAAAAATGAAGAGAAAAAGATATATCTCTGGAAGCGAACAATGCATTAAAAGAAAGGAAATAATTTGGAATAAGGATTAATTAATTATTTTTCATTCGTCATTCATTTCTTATCATTACACTTGTGCCTCGAAATTCTTTCTCCTCAGTTTACAAAATAAAATTATAAATAAATTGATAAGAGGGGGAAAAAATTTACCGTCTTACTCCTTTTACTTTTAAAGGCCGCAATAAAAAAGTAGGAAGAACTTTTTTAAAAACTAACTTTAATTTAAAAAGTTAAAATGCTGTTAAACAACAAATTCTTTCTTAAATTTTTAATATAATCCAAATAAATACTTACATATTTTTCATATAAACATTAAACTCAAATACTAGACATCTTGTCATTTAAATTATTTTTTTATTTTCTCTGTAAAGAATATATTTTTTCCTCATCGCTGTCACAGTTAGTAACTAGCGAAATTGAATTGATAAAAATGACATCATTTCGCTTTCACTGACATTTTTAGTTCATGAAAGAGAAAGAAAGTAATGATTTATTCACTTCGTAAAGATAAATTAATTAGCAGAAATGGTTAAATTCATAATAGAGATATTTATTTAAAAAAAATCTTATAGGTATTTTTTACGGATTAATGGCAAAAGTCTCAACTTTGAATAAAATGCCCTAGATTGTCCTAAGCTTTAATTATAATTAAGAAACTCGTATTAAGTTTTTTGTAAAAGTTAGGGAAATTAAATGTTTTTAAATTTTGATTCTGGTGAATTGGCATTTTTGACTTATAATATAGAATATAATCATACCAATCAAGCAAATGTAAATGGTTCAATTTCAAAAAAAATTAACGAAAGTAATTATAAAATATATTATTAATGTTTCATCGCCTTTTTTTAGCTTTGTTTTTCCATTTTTTAAATAGTTTACTTTTTCAAAGTATTACTTTCTTTATTTATTTAAAACAACGCTATATTCCCTTTTAAAGTAACATGTTTCCAGGGAGAACCGGCTGCCAAGAGCAAAATACTGACATGTTATGCCCTCATTCCGTCTTCCCAAATGAACTTAATCCCCTCTTTATTCCTGGTCGGCGAGCTACCCCCTTCTTTTCTTTTCTCGGTTTATCTGGTCCTGAGATGCATACACGTTATTCACTAAAGGGATTGGAGTTTAGAAATCCGATCACGTTGTTTTCATTTACGTTCAAATTACAATTAATTTTCGAAAAGAAAAAGAAAAAACTGCGACGTGGTTTCCAAAAGGAAACAGCAGATAAAACATTATTTAGCCTTCCTGATTTAATTCTGTTTTCGCTTCATTTATTCGAAATATCAAATTTTTTCAATTATTCGAAATATCAAATTTTTTCAATGTAGTATTCTCTCGATTATCCGGCTAATGTATTGTTGCTTGGTACTATCAAACCTGTTTTTTTTAAATCCTTAATAGTGGAGATATAATTTCCTTTCCCAAGGTGCTGGATTTTTACAAAAATTAAAAGCTGTTACATTTGATTAATCCGTCCTTGTCTTAGCAATTAGCCTTCTTGATTTTATCTTCTTTTCGCTTCATTTATACGAATTATCAAATATTTTCAGTGCAGTGTGCTCTCGATTATCCAACTCATGTATTGTTGCTTGGTATTATCAAGCCTGCTTTTTTTTTAAATGATTTTCCTTAATAGTGGAGACATAATTTCCATTCCCAAGGTGCTGAATTTTTACAAAAAGTAAAAATTGTTTCTTTTGACTCATTCGTATTGTCTTAACTTATCACCTTAATGTAATCATTTACCAATAAAATGTAAAATAAATTCATATAATTTTTGAAATAATTCAGCAAACCTTTTATTTTAATGTTTCATCTATTTTAAAAGAATATGTATTTATACTGTACAGTGTACATGTTCTTATGTTTCCTGCGAGTAAATTAGACATAAAACATATCTTAAAATGCGTTCAACATTTTTAATTTCGAACTTCGTTTTTTTGCAATTAATATTTGAGTGACGGTACATAATAAATATTTATAAAATACTGACCTGCGCTGAAAAGTCATAAAATTTAAATAAAACTGGTTTTGTTCTAAAAGGAACATTTTTTATAGCATGAATAGGATAGAAAGGGAGCATTTAACCTGCGCTGACCTGTGCTGAAAAGTCATAAAATTTAAATAAAACTGGTTTTGTTCTAAAAGGAACATTTTTCATAGCATGAATAGGATAGAAAGGGAACATTTATAGAACTCCAATTTTTATTATTATTCCGCCAGTTTTAGTCATATGGTTTGGAATCTAAAGTATTTATCTAAAATAAAAATTATCCAGAATGGTTTCGCCTCTTATATAGCGTGTTCTTTTTTTCAGCGATAAGTAAGATAAGCGCGCAGAAAAGGGGGTGTAATTAATACTTCCATCGCAAATATGAATGGGAAAAAAAAGTTCATACCATTTTAAATATATACTGATGAAAGTCTTTTCATATACTTTCGACGCGCAAGTTTATTTCACTTATGGAATCCTTCTAGTTTCTACAATGCAAGTTTTAGCTTGATCACAGAACACCTGACGATAGTATATCTGCATAGTGCATAGTATATCTATGCACACAGAATAGAATTTTCTTTTCTTTTAATTATTTTTAATTCATTTTTTGCATTAAAGAAACAAATTTAGCTTCAAATCCTATTAGTACAAATTATTGTTCAACATATTCAGGATATTGTTCAATATTCTGAATACCGTACAATATCGTGAGAATATTAAAGGGCTTTTTATATGTTATTAGAATATTACCGTTAGAGTTTAATGAAAAAAAAATCAGTCAAGTATCAATTTTTAAATAAAAATTTTATCTTAATGTAAGTTAATTTTAAAGTAATCCATCTCGAATTGCTAACCTAAAACTTAACTAAACTGTTGACAATTTTCGAAAATATAGAATATATTTTTTTATTACTAACAGTCACCGTTTATGTCCAGTTGTAAAGAAAATATACGTTTTACATTTTACCTTGAAATAATAGTTATATTTAGTTTCAATTAAATCCTTTAGATATAACTTTATGTCCGTCTAACTGCTAGACATTAAAACTGTTTTATATTAATTGTTTTACACATGTTCTGCTTATTGAGTACATGAACCTTTTTAATGGAGATTAATCCTACTGTTCATGTGTCTTCAAACGTTCATGATATTGTAACTATAGTTTTTTGTCTACAAAACAGCACAGAATTTAAACATTCCTTCTTCTACATTCTATATTTCTATTATTATAAATTAAAAATAAAAGTAGCCCCTTTGTAGTGTACGCTGTACAGTAAAATATAAATTTTTTTTTCTGTTGAATCGATCAGAATAAAAATATATCTACGTTTCAAGACGCTTATAAAATATAGTAGCTCTTAAAACAGATTAAACATTTTTATCTCTTTTTCCTTTTTATAAACGATTTAAATCAACAGATAAAATTAGACCGATGATTCTGAGAAATATAGGAAGAATGTATTTTTGCAAGCGGTATGATTAACAGCATTTATTTCAACAAGATCTACAAATAGATTGAATCATCTTTTCAAAATTTATTTCAACGAAATTATATAATAGAAAATAATGACATTATGCATGTAATACTATTTTGTGATAAAATGCAGTGTAAAATGTTTTAAAAAAATGTGATAAATACATTGCAAAATAAAAAATGCTAGAGTTACACTTGTTATTTCGTTGGCACTTATGAAATAATTATCAAAAATTAGATGTTAGTTTGATCCATACATATAAATGACTAACAAGTGTTGCAGTATCAGTGTGCACATAAATATGTTGCACCTCCAGTAAATAAAAAGAATAAATAAATAAAATCTTAACTTTTTAATACAATGATGGGTTATATATAATACATTTTTACCTAAATAGAAATGCATAAATTACCACACTCTGATTTTAAAATTAAAGAAAATTAAAATTAATATAACTTAATTCTCTTTGTTTCCATCTGAGCAAATTCATAACTATCCCATTGAAATTTGTCTTCTCATAAATTATTCTCTGCAAAAAGCTACCGTAGATTGGATAATCTTTCTAAAGTCATTGTATGTCTTTATTAGGGAATTCAAGAAATAAATTCGTTATAGCTTTGTAACGTTTAAACATTTATAGATATATGCACAAAATAGATTGGCACTGAACCTCATACCGATCTTAGAGTTAATCTATAGTTTGAACAAATTATTTCACTTTAAAAGTACTAATAACCCTTTAAAAATCTATTCTTAAAATATACCTTATCTAGTTATTATACTGTTTTAACAGTTATTTCATTTTATAAAAACTTGTAACTAATTTAAAGAACTTAACAATTCTATTTTTAAATTGATTAATCTATTCTTAAAGTATTTATTAAATAGATAAATAAAAACTATTCTGTGATTCTGAATCCATTCCAACGAATTCGAAAATAACTATTATCTCAGTGACCAAACGGAAACCAGTTTTTCAGTCACAGCCGACAAAATAAACATAATGTCTGAGGAAGCAGAAAAAAGACATTAAAATTACTGCAAAGCTATGAAAAACTGCAACATTGCTATAATTAACATGCTTACATTATAAAAACATATTCTGTTTTGGGTGGGGTGGGGGAGTATTCTTGTAATAATAATAACAACATACTTGATGAATTGTATCCAGTCGAATTTTTCACCGCAGCATCTTCTTCAATAAACCGCGTATCGTCCATGTTGCCACCAGTCGGTACAGCCGTTTGTAATTCCGTAATGAAAACTTTTAATTCTTTTACCTCAGCAGACGATTTCAGCGCGAAGTTAACACGCAAATATAAAACCCACTGGTGAGAAACATGCGAGATATGTGAGGCTCAGTTAGGGTGCGATTGCTCTGTGACACGAGCGCAAGAGAGGCTTGTTTTGATGAGAGAGAGAACTAACGAAAGGAGGGAGGGGGATGAATTTACTTCAAATCACGTGATGTCGATAGCACCGAAACTCCGCCTATCCGCTTTTTGAACGGAGTGTCCCACAAGGCAATACGAAGTGGTTGTGTCATGATCACTTGTCAGTTGCGCGTTTCTCGGAAATAACAGACTCGTACTCGTGTTCTCTTAGATGAAGCGTTCCAACCTTCCTTACATGGGACAATCCTGAAGCATCTATTACAAGATTTTTTGAAAATCTCTTGTTTAGTTATCGTGTTGTTTCTGTTTATTTATTTTTTCAGTTTTTCAAAATATGAATATGAGCAATGTATCGTTTCAAAGAGGAATTTCGAAATCTTAAGCGGTATTAATCACGCATTATTAAATGTTGATATAAAGATGGGATCAAAGAACGCCTATATTTTCTCGAATACGAAGTAAACGGGGATAAATAATTGTAATTTTTAAAAACTAACCTCGGAGTTTTAATGACAGATAATCCCAAGAGGGAAAAAAACCCACATTTTTATGATTATATCTATAACGCAGGTGGTACAAATTAAATTTCTTCTTTATATATGTATTGCCAGTCAATATCAAACACAAATTAGATCATATAATTTGAAAGTCCGTCGTAAAGTACTCCCTGTCGGGTTTTTTTTTTCCCTCATCTCTATTTTTTCCCTTTTTCAAAAATTGTTTTTTTTTTTAGGAATATCAGTATTTCATATTTTTTAACCGTTTTTAAGGCAGTTGTAAATCATCTTACCACCGCCTTAAAATGTAGCACCAAAACTAACCTGAAACGGACAAAAGTGTCATGTCCAACAAATAATGTTCCATTGTGTGCAGCTCCTTGTTTTATGTTGTTTCACCAGAATAATTAAAAATAATGCATTTGGTACTTTACATTGTATTTTGGTTTTTCTACCACTTGTTTCATATGTAATTAATATATTTTAAATTTTAAAATAACTAATAACAAATAGTTTTACAAAAATGCATATTTATTTAAGAAATTATTTGTATTTCATATTTTTTCTACTGAGTAAGTCAGTAAAATGTCATTGCTTGTATTGGACGGTGATAATATGTTACCACTTCTGTTATAAACAACAGCCATAGCAACAATAAATTTTTTTTTTGAATAATTCTTTTGGTCATAAATGAGCTTTTTTTTCCCCTCTAATTATAACGTAATATGTAAATTTTGGAAGAAAACGGCTTGTACTAGTTAAAAGTTAAGGTACTCGACTAGATTGAAAACATAAATTTGGATGAAAATTCGCATTTTTATTTTTTGGCAACTTTAAAAAAATAGGTACGTTTCTGTTTCCAGTGATACCTTTATTTTGTCTCTGTGTCAAAATCAAGTTATAGCTATCTTAAAAGTCAAAGTATAGAAAATTATTGACATATAAGTAATGCTTATTTATAAGCATTTAAAAACTTTAAATGCATTTTCTGAAAAACGAGTTTTTTTATAATTCTACTGCACAAATATTGTCAGATCTCAAAAAATAATCAGGATATCTTGATGAAATTTATAATTAGTACTCTTTATGTCATGCAGAATGTAATGAATTATGGATTTGATGTTGAATGGTCTAGAAGTGGATTATGATTATTTGATGCAAATATTGTCGAAAAAAATCCAAAATTTCATAGATAATTTCATTTATTACTCACATTTTTTTAAATTTTTGAATATAATTATGAGATAATAGTTAATTACATTTTAAGATATGTCACACATGTAATGTTACAAAGAAAAATAAAAAAACTGTAACAATTTTTTTCTTTATAACAATCCTAGTTTTTGTAAATAAATGCAAAAACTTGCATCAAAACATGTTTTTTCTTTGAAAGCTATATATATATATATATATTTAAATAATTTCATTTTTATTTATCATTTTATCTTTCTATTAATAAAAAAAATATAATATAAACATTAAAATATTTTTAACCCCCACGGAACCTAGTTGGATACCTTAGGCAAAATTAGATTGAATTCTGAAAAAGTTTTTTATATTTTTTTAAGAAATCTTGCGGGAGAGTTCTTAAATGTATATATTATAAACAATTGAAAATTGTTTGTAACTAAATATCTTTTTGTGCTCTCCATTAAGCTGAAGCCTAGAGGCGTCATTAATTAAAAAATTATTAATGAAAATTTAATATACTGATTTTATTATGACTTCAAACTCCTCCCCCCCCCCCCCCAAAAAAAAATCACCATCAATAGGACAATCGAAATTGCGATTTGGAAAAAAGAACTCGTGGACATTAGAAGAAATTAATTTAAATTGTTTAAATCTTTTATTCTTAGAACATGCCTTATTAGAAAATACAGGTCATATCAAAAGTAATGAATTTTTCGTAAACAAACATCACAAAATTATCATATGTATATCCGTAAAAATGATAAATACGATACAAAGTATGGCGTATTTATATAAGGTATAAATGTATATAGGCGTATTTAGGTACTTTTCAACCCTAGGGAATGCACACTCTCCGGCCTTCTTTTAATTAACATTAATTTAATTTCATACTTCGGTCCATTTTCAACATGTTTGTAATTTATTTAAAATTAATATTTTTAAATTTATTAATTTTAGTGAATATGTACTAGTTTATATTTATCTATTAAAATTTCAAACTACCTGGCATCCATGTTTGTACACAACGTTATTAAAGTAGGTGTGCGGTTTTGTAAATATTCTAAAAGCTAATTACTTATTGAGAAGCATAAGAAGAATCAATCTGGCCATTTATATTAAATAAAATGTAAATATTATCCCAATATTTCATCAGTAGTAGAAATATTTATTTGGAAACTAGGAAAATAAATATTTTTTTAATTATTATTATATTGACTTGCTCTTGGCTTCGTCACAGCCTAAAGGCCCCAGGTAGCTACCTAATCAACCAATTTTGGAATTTTGCCTATGTATACATATAAATATTGTGGTATTAGTTTAACCTTTTTCTTATATTATAAATTAAAATGAATACTTTTGCTACAACTAAATAAATAACTATTAAACTTCAACGAAAAACATATAAAATCGTCCCAATGAATTTCACCATTAATGGCTGTAATGTAGAATAATGTTCTGTGTGCATTCACGTTTTATCGTTTTAAGGAGATAAAGGTACTTGACTGGATATTCTTTAATGGGATAAGAAGTCAAATAATGTATAAAATGCTTATCTATATTTTTCAAATATTAATTTACATAGTAAGGGTATTATTTTTTGTATTAATGAATATATAGAACTGAGTGAGAAAAATGTTTTTAATGCAACTTATGATTAATTTTGTATAAACCGGGGTGGCAAAAAAGGGCTTGAGAAATCGTACTTTGAAAAGCGCCGATTTACAAAATTGACCGGCGTTATCCAGAGGAAGAGAACTTTTTAAAATTTCTTAATTAATTTATCAATATCTTAATTAAATTATCATGTATTCAAATTCTTAGTTAGTGCTCTAATGGTACAACAAATTACAGCAACTCAAGACGATAAAATGTTTTAAGAACGATATTCGACTTTTAGCATTTTGCGTTGAATTATTTTTAGTTTATTCCATTTTTAAAAAAATGACAGCATTATCATGTTAAAATATAATACACTTATCTCATTACTAGTGAACAGTGGTGGATTTCCAAATAGATAGCTACCTATGACCGCTAGGCTGAGAAGGGCCACAACAGATGAAGTAAAGAGTTTTATTTTCCTTGTTATCAGTTAAATATGTTTGTAAAAAAATATAAATTCCATAAATCATAAAATATTAGAATGATATTAACCCTTTATTCAAATATCATTGGTTAGACCCTTTTTTCAAATATCATTGGTTATGTTTCATTACATTCACTTTGCTATTAGAATAATTATAGACACCAATAATTTGCTTCATTAATATTGTCTACAAACGAAATGTCAGGCAGTCCACTGTCACAATAAATTTTTTAAAAAAAGCATTTGTTACAAATTTAATAAAATAAAAATATGATTCATAAAAAATGACTTCAATTACAAAAATGTGAACTAAAGTGACCTGATTGAAACTCGATCTATTATTGAGTGCTTTTACTCAGTGGGAGATTTGGTGGAAAATTTATGTATTTTATAACTCTTATCTTTGATCGAGTCGGTCCAAAAGTAGATAAAGATATATAAATGTGGTGAGAAGGCATTATGCCATCTTTCATCATTCCAAATCATTGCATTCGGTACTTGTCCGCTGTAATCGCGACCAAAGAGCGCCAAGAAAAAATTTAGCTAATTTGGCGATTTCGATCGTCACACTATATAGCATGTCATTCGCACGTCCAAAGTATTTCATAATCTATACTTATAATAAAGCTCAATGTGTGTGTGTGTATGTGTGTGTTGGCGCTCTACAGACCAGACCATTCAACCTACAGCTACCAAATTTGGCACGTGTATACCTTGAAGGCCGGGAATGTGCACCTGGGGGTTATTTTTTCGAATTTTTAACTAGAATTTTATTTATTTAAAAATTAAGCGAAATTTTGACGTGTTTCTGCTATAACTTCCGAAAATATTACCGCACAAAAAAGATTTTTACATGAAGTTAAAAATTAAAAATTTATCTTTTATATGATACCAATATTTTAATCTTAAAATTAAATTTCTATTTTTAATGAATTTTTAAATTAATATTTTAACTATGTTTTTCAATAATTTTTTTCGTGAAAAATAGAAATTAAACTTAAGCACGTTTCGCATTCATGGGAAAAGATCAGCTTTTTTCAAAGTGTTGCCATCACATTGATTAAAGCTCCAATTAAAAATTAATTAAATCTTTTTGGAAATGAAATCTGCAAAAATATAATTTTCGGTACGTGTTTGTCGGAAATGAAACAAATATGAAATATTGTTTTTTCTAAAAAATAAATTCAAGAAAAATTATTTTATGATCTTTTACACTCTCTATACAGGGTGTTTATTTAGTCCCGGACCCCTTTTGATGTTTAATGACTCATAAAATAATGAAGATATAAACAAACTTATGGCATTTATTGATGGAATAACTCATATATTTTCCTTCTCAGGTTTGAATATTTTTACTTTTGTAAATATCGTCTACGCGTGTGGTTAATTTCAGATAATTTCATTTTCCAGTCTAAATATCTGTACTTTTCTAAATATCGTCTGCTTATTAATTGGATTTTTCTCCCTTTTGTTTTTGGCAACTATTGAAATGTTATGTTTACTTTTGATGTGTTTGTTCTATGTAGAACTTTTGTATGTGATGTTTTATTCGAGCGGATATTAAGGAGAATGCATACACCACAAGAGAAAGCACAGATTTTATGGTGGTCATAGAGTTAATTTCCAATCACTTAAAATGACTGATTTATGAAAATTTGAATATCACTATTCAATAAAAAAAGGATACTTTTAGATTTTCCATCGATCGCTTCAAAGAAAATACGCCAATCAGCGCGCAGGTTTCTCAAGATTAATTGGACTAAGTTTATGAAAATGTTGAGTTTTTCTAAATTTTTAACATTTAAAACTTCATAAATAAGTCTTAGTTGATCGTGGAAAATAGAAACATTCATTCATTTATTTAAAATTTGGTGTGCCCAGAATATTTCTCAGAATATGATACCTTACTGCATTAAATTTAGACTTTATAATTTTTTAAATATATTTATAGGCAGGAGCAAAATATTATTATTGATTTCATTTCAATCCTTTTGAAAGCAAAACTAAAAACTGAATTTTATGCTGAATCTCTGAAATTTTTGTTGAATTATTGTTTGAGATATTACATAAATTATGAAAAAAATTTCTAGTTCACATAAGACTTATATACCGAGCGATTCTGTTTGCAATACTCACATTCAATAATAATAATAATTAATAAATAACAATAAAGATGTTAAATAAAATAAAACGCTTGGTTTTATTAAAAAATATCTTAATATTAATTGAAATTTCATCATTTACATTTTAAATTAAAGTTGAAGTTTTACCGAAAATGACAACAAATTAGCAAATATATATATAGTAAATTGAACGAAACGATCTAAACAGTATAAGTTTGGCATGACTATCAAAATTGGAAGATTAAAAATGTTTTGTTTGAGAATCCTTTAAGAGACCAGTTATTTAAAATATTTAATTGAAAATTGTAGCGAGCGGTAATACTGCCGAACCGGCTGGTCGCCAAAGGCGGCTAGTAAGTAATAATACACTTGGGTATATTTTTATAATTTGGCGAAATTCTTCATGCTCAAAAATAGATGAATGGGCGAATCATAATTTTATAATTAATGTGTAAAGACCGCGTGCAAACCATTTTTATGGTTTTGTATGTTTATGTTAAGACCGGCAGACATAAATTCCAAAAATGATTTCAGATTTGAGAGAGATTTGAAACACGAAGATTCCCTCAATATTTAAAAATTGCATTTTTTTTAATAATTACTATACATTTCTCTTTGCTTGTTAGAAAGTAAGAGTTTTTGATATTTTGTTACTTATTTTGATTATTTTTTTTATCCATTGTATGTTTTTCAATTCCTACCTCTAATATGACCCCCTTCAAATTCATGTTCAAGTAGCTCACACTCTCTCTATATAAATCTTGTTCAAATTTTCAGTCGTTTATAAAATACTTTTTATTTGTCCACTCAAGTTCAAACACAATTTTTTAAACCTGTAGTGGATGACACTTGATGCTTTTTCAAATATTAATTAACTAATTAAATTTGTCCAGTAATTTCTATTTGGTCTCCATAGTCGCCAAATCCGTCGCCATGTCGTCAAGTTTGTCGCCAAGCTCTATTTTGCCACTTAATATTGTAATTCTGTCATATTAATATACATATTTATATTAATTGTAATTATTTAATAAAAAGTTGCTAAAATAATTTTTTTTTCCACCTAAAGTAGGAATTGACTTAAAAATTTTTTTATATATTACTTGTTTATGTGTAAAAGGCTTGGTAAATATAATAAAGAGTATATTGTTGTATTAGCCGAATAAGTAACAATATGATACACTAACTGGTGTTAGTCACGCGAGCCATTAATGCATAGTTACTGTTGCCTTAACTGAAACATAAGACAGAAACAGGCTTATTAGACAAATCAATGTAACAATATCATTTTTAGTGAAACATAGTTGCAGCTACATGTTTCCAATTTATTCTTTCCTTTTAAACTTACTTTACATAAAAAAATGAATTAATAAAATAGAAATTTAGAAAAAGGGACAATTTTTAAAGTATCTCACTATGTTCGGATCCCCCCCCCCACACACACACTTTTTTAAATAATGATATTTGAACAATATATTTCTATTACTAAATGACATTTGTGCAAATGCGTAATATATCTTAATAAATATTTTATAATTTCTTAATTTTTAAAAATATTTGAGGAATAACGTTTTATCCTAAAATTAATTGTTCTTACTTTCTCATATACGTAATGTAGAGAAAGTACGGTGATAGTCAAAAAATTGGCACTCGAGATTTTGACGAATTTTTACATTTTAGACCTTCCTGAGTTGGAAAGACACATTTTTGGAAACCGTCCATCCATCTATCTATCAGTGACAAAGATAACTCAAAAATGTTTCGATCTAGATGGATGAAATTCGGTAAACGGTCTTTGTACCAAATTTTTAGATTTCAATCAAATTTTGAGCAAAATCCACTAAAAAAAATCTGTCTGTCCGGTATAATTTAATATGATATCTAGAAAACGAAAAGAGCAAGATAGATAAAATTCTATACGCAGAATTAACATAGACTAGATACAAGGGATTGACCGTGTGTTGTAAACATGCAAACGTGATAATCAAAAACGCAATTACATAAATATATCAAATTTGGTATCGGACATTGTGACTACAATTGTAGTTCTATGTCAAATTTTCGTTTCAATCGGTTGGGAAAAACGCCATTGTCTAAAACACAAATTCAATTTCCGGATACTTTTGATCGCGTAACGGGATTAATCGCCAAATAAGGACACGATAGATTCAGCAAACATGCTAAATTCAATCCAAAAGTTAATATTTTGTACCAAGTGTACGCCAATACAATGCAAGGCGTTCTCCCGGATAACACCTTTATTAGAGAGTATGCGAGAAATTTCTGGGGAGACCACTCCGGCTAATTTCAAAAACTCTCAATTTAAAACAAATTACTGGAATGGTATATGCTTCGGAATATGTAATAATTGATGTATTGATTAGGGACTGAAGCAAAATTCACGAATAACTAAAAAATGATACAAATTATAAGTGCAAAAAAAAAAAAAAAAGATTTTTTTGTTGGGATTTTTTTTAAAGTTTAAAACGTGAGCAACATAGCGATGATTTATTTTTTTACTTATATTTTTATTCATTCTGCAAATAGTTTATAAACATGCTAAATTCAATCCTAATTTATAAACTAAATGCATGCAAAATTTCAGGCATTTAGCTTTATTATATTATTCTTTATTATTTAATATTTTAAAATATTAAATAATAAAGGCAGATTATTCAGGAAAATTTCAGACAAATTATTCTTTAATATTTTAAAGAATAATTTTGTGTTAATATTAAAGAATTGTATTAATATTAAGGATAATTTTGTGTTTATGTTAAAGAACAATTTTATTATTTTAAATAATAATTTATCTAAAAAATGAAAATTTTTTGAATTTTGAAAAAAAATAGATTTAAAGTGTTTGTATTTAATTTGCAATAATAAGTTTGTATTTAGTTGTCAATAAGAGGGGAAAAAATGTTTTTCGTCAAAACTTTCCAAATTGGTAAGTTATTTCTTATTTTTCTTGAATATAATTCACTTTTTTTTTCTTTTTAAATTTCCAGTTTGGGAATTTTTTTTTCTAATGAATATATATTGTGATCTGCTATGCAGTTGGTATCATCAATTTTCAATATTTCTTCAGTTTTTTTTTTTAACTCGAACTAATCTGGCGAATATTGTAATCAACGAATTAATTACGATTAAGGACAATTTAAATGTTCTCCATGTTTTCATTGTCACAAATTACTGCATCAGTGAAAAATAAAAATATTTTAGTGCTTCAGAATTATCTAAATGGGCAAATAGTCACACATATAAATAAATGTGCATATTTATTTCACATTGCGACAACACGTGCTCTCTTCTAACTTTCTCATCCTGCCATCATTTTATTGACAAGCATAATTTTCAAGCATCGACTATGCCATTTCCGAATCAAGTCATGAGATTTTTTTACGTCATTAAGACGTCACTCAACACTTTTATGAAGAAAGTTCCTGGAGTTCCTGGAGCATAATATGCAAAATACTCTAGTCAGATTAACGTTATATGCTGCCACTGGATCTCAAGTGATGACAGATTTATTGAGTTTTTGACAGCACAGTTTACTCCCTTTGTCCATAATATTTCAGAAATAAGTGAAAAGGCAATATAAATGCGCCTGATTTACTAATTTGAATTTCAAAGACTCAGTTAGTAGATTAAGGCATCTCCTTCTGATCAATTTAGTTTGACATTTCCGGTCATTCAATATTTTTATTATCTATATTCAATTATTTCTCATTTAACTTTGTAAAGATATTTATTCTTTTATGAATCCTGACTATGGAACTTCCTGGTTTGTACCCAGTATTATTTAGTCAGATATTCAGTGTTCATAAATATAGAAATATTTAAGCGGCTGTAATGAAACAAATAAGGACCTGCCTAATTATATTTGACAAAGCATTTGTACTGTGTTCTATAATTAATAAAATATGCATTTTTTACAAACTTCTGTTGTTGTTGTCACTTATGGCACTTTACAAACCCACTGACATTTAATCAGAATGAGCGTCTCTTGTTTTCTCAGTAGTGCCACCTAGAACCAACTTAGCTATTTCATGCACCACATTCGCTTGCACAACCCCTTTTTACAGGGGACACATTCACACACCTCACAGATAGAACGCAGAACAACCATGCCCAAATCGGGACGTCCAGATCACGGGGAAGACGCGCTACCCCTATGCCAGGACGCTGGCCCAAACTTCTTTGGCAAATATACTAGTAACATTTTCTGCAAATTTGGTGTAAAGACTGTATACCAAATTCCATCCTTTCATCTCAAAGCGTTTTTGAGTTATCTTTGTCACAGACAGACAGACGGTCATTTTCAAAAATGTGTTTTTCAAACTCAGGGAGATCTAAAACGTGGAGCTTCGTCAAAATCTGGAGTTCGAATTTTTCGACTACTTTCTCTATACTGCACGAAAGTAAAAATATCTATTAGTGACTTTTTCATATTTATTCAGAATGTATTAGGAGTCACTTATTTCAATAACACCCATTTTCACAATAACCACGCATCCTTTTCACTGCGTATTGGACCATTTTTGTCGATTTCTATACTTCCTTTACGAGGAAGTAAAAAGTAATTGCTGATGTAAAATAATTATGTTTAAATGCTTGGAGTGCAACTGTAGAATGCTTTAAATAAAATTTTCCTCAAAGAAAGTGCTACTTAAAAAATTACAAAGTGTGGATTTATACAGTTTCCGGTCCTAATAGACATATTTAGTAAAATGTTCTTGATACAGTAATAATTTTAAATGAAAAATGTTTCGCTATTATTTGATTAAAACTGACCAAGTTGTAAAATTTTGAATTTATATTAGTTAAAAATTATAAAATATTAATAAGTTATAAAATGTATTACTTTTTAGTTATAAATTTATTATTAGTTATAAATTTTAATAAATTTAACTTTTCACAAGTTATAAAAATTTGATATTTAGACTATTTCAACAGTTGAGAAAAATTCACGAAAAACGGAACATTGTTTTCTTCTTGAGACGATCGTAGATTGGTCTTTATTAATGAATTTCATAACTCGCATCGTTTTGGTTGTACAAGAGAGATACATTTAGAGATTAGAATGTAATTGAATTAAATAAGTTTAATAGGACCAGAAGGCAATAAAAAATTCGACAGTAATTTTTTTCAAAAATCTATTCATCGACTCAAAAAATATGAAATATTATTCTTCCCTATAAAAATATCTATCCTATTCTCCCCGATATTCCTTTTAAATATTAAAATATTTTTGTAATTTAACTGTAAACCTGTCTCTAATCGTTTAGAAATTACTATTGCCATAAATAGATTGCGCATTTTGTATGGTTTCTAAGTTATGGATTGCTCACTAAATTTCGGGTACTATTTTAAGAATTTAATCTAATATGTTATGTAGAAGGAATCAAAAGCAATCAAGCAACTCCCGACAGAATTTGATTACACTAAATATAAGACGCTTTCAGTAATCATTTATTTATCAACGAAGTAACTAAATTATGATAACCGGGTTCACAAATTACTGAGTTTCGGTGGGAAAAAAAATACAATACCGAGTCATTCAATTTTGAATGTCATCAAATATATGAAATAAACCACACTTGTGAATTTGTCTTTTACACAATTTATTATCTATAAATGTGACTTAAAAACATAGCACATCTACGCATAAATCTATCTCTTATCACACCATGCAGCAATATTCGTTTGCTTAGTGGTAAGTTTCTTTGTGCTTATCGCAAAAATAATTTAAAAGCTTGCAGATGATTGAATGAATGAGTGCAGTTACTATAAATATAATTTTACTCATATGAACTCCAAACAGTAAATCGTGACGTCATCCGATTCAATCGGGAAGAAAGTGTATATTTATGAAACTCCCGATGGAATATTTTTTTATCTTACAATGTTGTCAAATCCAGTGACGTCATAGTAACATGATTAGTAACATCCGCGTGACGTGCAAGATATGATAGAAGGCGTACATTGATTAATGTAGTGTAGCATCAACCCGTTTTTTCCTTCAACTCTACAGAATTGTACTTTGTGTTGGAAAAATTATATGACAGCAATTTTATTGATGTAAGCTATTGAGTAGGTTATTCAAAATTAACTGCCTAAGTTTGCACACAGATAAGGAGAGGAGTTTAAATATTCATTTTTCGCGTTTAAATAATAACTACCATAATCTGAGAAAGAAAACTAAAAACAGCGGGATTGATCACCACAAAACTGTTTCGCATACTCTTTATTAAAGACGCTAAGGGCCGCGGTGGCAAGGTCACGGCAGGGTTTGAGACGGGTCTGGTGCACGTTAAATCCGTCAAGGCTAAACATCCTCCCGCTGCCGCGGTGCGGATATTTGGAGAGAGTTGTGAGTGCCACCTCAGATGTCGTCCCCGTCATCTGAACGCTGTTTAAAACTACGAGGTCCGTTTCAAAATATCCCCAGTGTTGCTTTAAAACTAAAGGTGCTATCCTCTTCCAGCCGCATAAAACTATGGATCTTGGATATGGCTGTGTATGGCTAGCTTACATTGCATTTCCAAACAATCGTAACGAAATCTTGATCTTTGGCGTGAATTAGCATGTTTGTTGAATCCAACGTGCTATTCTAAGCGATAAATCTCTGGCATAATGCTAATAATACCCGAAAATACAATTCGTGTTTTTGATGCGTTGTTTCCAACTAAACGAAACAAATTTCACGAAGAGTTACAATTGTTGATATAAAATCACATAGTGAGTTTCATATATTTAACTCATTGCATTTTTGAGCTCCCGCGTTTACATGCTTGTGAAAGTATAGACATCAGAAAATCAACCTTTTGGCGGGTTTGGTTTCAAATTTGATAGACTTTTAGATAAACTTGTAAGCCAAATTTTATCCGTCTAGCTCTCTTCGTTTTGTAGTTATCATGTTAACTTGTATTTAGACAGCTGGAGAGGCAAACTTTCTTTGGTTGAATTCTCCCAAAATTTGATAGAAAAAGACAATATACCAAATTTCATTTCCATCTAACTCAAGCGTTTTTGAATTATAATTCTTCCAATTTTATGTCGATTACGAAATTTCTTTATACTTCGTGTAATGGAAATAAAAAGCTACAGCTATTACAAAGATCTATACATTGAACTGTCAATCATTATGATAGCTTAAATAATTTAGGAAGTTTTCAAAAAGTGCAAAGCAGTGAACTTTTAAAATTTCACTGAAGTATGAATAACATAGGAGAGTACATGGTAAAAATTTCAGATAGATATCTGCTTTATTTGTGGAAAAATTCGACTTCATTGGAATCGAAAAATTCCCCTCTTACTCAGATTTTGCAAACTGAAAAATAACTTTATTTTAAGAGTATTGTTCTTCGGCTTCAAATGGTATTATAACAGTTTGAGATTAAAAATAAATAAATAAATAAAATCTGGAAAAAAAAAATTATTTAGAAATGACCAGTTCTTGATAAAAAAAAATATTGAGTTCCGCAAGTGCAGCAGTAATTGAAAATGAATTTAAGTTTTATAATTAAGACAAAATGTTAACTTCACATAAAAGGCTCATTTCAATTTTTTTTAAAGTATTATTTCATTTTCTTTAACAGAATTTTTTTTTATCCCCCAACAATCATTAGAAATGATGCTCTTAACAGCATAAAACAATAAAAAATTTCTACATAAAATTTTACAAGTAGAGATTCAGGAAGCAGTCACTATTACACCTAACTATATGTCAAACACACACACACACACA
>JAPMOR010058505.1:0-71360 GCA_026543865.1 Argiope aurantia | reverse complement strand
ACACACACACACACACAAGAAACATACCTAAGGTATGTCATACTGATTGATAATAACACTAAAATAAATTGCATTTGCAAAGCTGATTTCAATATTCAAAGAAGGAAATAACAATTTAAAAAAAACTTAAATAGCAAAAACATTGTATGCACATCTAGCACTTTATAATTGAAAATTGATTTTCAGAGCATTATTGCTATTAATTTTGAATATCTAATTGACTTTCTTTTGAGTGTTATTATAATTCTTTATTTATGCAATATTTTCAAAATTTCATTGCAGTTTATTACTATTAGCAAATCTGGCAAAATTAAAGCTTTGATTTTTTTAAAATAAATTAACATGTTTATAATAGAAGTTCTGCTCTGACACTAGATAAATTTGAAAATTTTAACCCCTCCCTCTTAGTATATTACTATAATCTTAAAACTCAGAAGTGAAAAACTTATCCTGAATTAACTAAGTACAAAACTGAAAATACACACACAAAAAAAATGTTAGCAGAAATCTTTATTGTACTGAAAGAAAAACATAACACTGAAGAGAAAACCTTTATTATAGATCCATGTTAAAACAATATTTCAATTATTTACAAATGCATAGGATCACTAAAAAAAAATACTTTCAGCAACAAATTCAAAAAAGCAAATTCAGCTATGAATACCAACTTTGTTATATCTCATTTTTTTTTAAATGAATATTATGTCACCTCTACCTAGCACACAAAAAAATGTATAAACCAAAAATAGGGTAAACAACATTTTTTGTCCCTTCTTTAACTTTGAATGAATATTTAAACTTTACTAAACACAAAAGAATTATTCAGTTCAACACACTGGTTGGTCACAACAGTTAATTGTACTTTGAAGTCATTGCACATATCGTAAGATGATGTTTATATCAACAACACACTAATTATGAATGCTGATTAAAATGTTCAAATGCCACCACTTATCAGATACAGTCATCTTTGCAGAATTCAAATCAGTTCATGAAACACCAATCTGAATAATTAATTAATAATTCTTAAAGCATCAAAATAAAATTTTAAACAATATGTGGTTCAAAAATTATTTAAAAAAAGTATTTGTGTGACAGTTTAACTTAATTCAATGAAGATTAATAAAGAACATATAATTAATATATATTTCAGCAAAACTTAACATTTTTATCGAAACATACATAGCAAGAAAATAATAAAATTAGATACATTTGTTTTTATCAAATAATTAGAAAAAATAAATAATCCTCAAACATATAAAAGTTTAATATTCCTAAGAGAATATCCATATAGCATTATCATAACTGTATCAATGCGACTGATGGAAATGTTTAAAATACTATAGAAATTATATTTTGTACTCCAACAGTAGGTGAAGTATTAGTGAAAACAATAAATGGGTAGCATTTTGATCAAAGTAATGTAAATGTAAATGTTTACATAAGTGGTTTTATGAAATGTCATTCTAGCAATATAAGTCAAAAATAAAAACCATATAGTCATTTGCAGAAAGACAAAAACTGATCAACAGTAAAACCTTTCTTATCAAATGGCAATTGGTAGAATTCATAACCTGAATCTACTGAAACATAGACAACTTGCTAAAATAAATCCCATCAATGAAAAAATTATGTAGCCGACTGCCAGTTTTGCAGGATTAAATTTATTTTATGCAATTCCTTGCTAACAAATATATTAAACCCAACTTAACCAATGTTTTACCAAATACATTTTAGTTTACAAAGTCATTTTCTTATATTTCATAAAAACTGTTGAAGTGCTTTAAAGGATTTATAATTCAACAAAATTGTAAATTTAATTTAATAAGAAAACATTAATTATGAAAAAAAAAGCTTTAAAAGAAAACATTATATTTTAATAAACCTAAAGAATAAAATAAAATAAAATTACACATTATAAAAATATTTCAGCTTTATAATTATACAATAATGATGAAAATATATTTTATTACAAATCTTTGAAAAAATTAAATATGGCTTTATTTTATAATGCACCCACAGTAAAATATTTTTGTAGTTTTAAGAAAAACTACAAAGTTACTTTACCTTAAAATTAAATAACATGCATTATTAAATATAAAAAATCACTGCTAACTTTACAATAGCACAAGTAGTTACTACTTACAACCCATTTCATTCGATTGCAAATATTTTTTAAGAAGCTTACATGATGGATATTCATAAAAATAGTCTTGTATATATTACATAATTACAAATTAACTATACACAATAGATACTTGGAGCTTATTAAATATATGATACAGAAGATTCAAAATAAAAGTCAATGGAAATACTTCCACCTATTCTCCACAGAAACACATGCAGTTCCTACAGGAACAACCTAAAACCAATGAGGGACAAGAAAGGAGCCATTCTGTCTACATGCTTTCATCAGCATCAGAAGATATTATCATGAAGAAATGAAAATAGTTTTTAAGTTATTTACAATGCTACCTGCAAAGAAAAGAAAAGAAACCAAATGAGAATGGGGAAAAAATTATAGCATTATAAATTATATATATATTTTGATAGAAAAAGGTTAATGCCCATATTATTTGTTTTAAATAGAATCTGTTTTAAAGCACTCAAATTAATTTGACAAGATATAAAAGTATTTTTCAATCCTTTATTTCTATTCATTCTGTTATGGAGATTAATAAAGACAATTTTTCATTCATGTATTTCAATGTTTTGATTTATTTTTTTGGTTTGGTTTTATGGCACAAGGACCAGATTTGATCATTCTGCGTCAAACATTTGTTAAACGGTTTTTGTATTAAAAATTAAAGCATTCTTTAAAAAAGATATTAATTAAATCTGATGTAAAATTTTAGTAGTTTGTAAAAAGACAAAAATATTTGAATGAGGGTTATCACCAAAAATATCATTTAAGTTAAAAACAGTAGCACCAAAATAAACTAGTTGATGTGTACTAAAATCTTGGCATTCACACAGAATATGCTTAACCGTTAAAACACAATTACTTTTATAACAAAGTGGTGTATGATCAGAGTGCAAAAGATGTTTTGGGGTCAAATAGGTGTGTTTTTCTCACAATCTGTCTTTCAAGAGGCAATTTCAAAATGGATATATCTTTACCTCAAAGTACAACAGAAATGTTAGTTTTATTTTACAAGAATATATCCAATAATTGCTATATAATATGATAAATGTTGTTAGTTTGTAATATTTGGATACACAATGTCTAAATTAAACTTTTACAACAGACACTAAATTTTCCAATGATAAGAAGAAATATGATCAATACAAGATGTAAAGAAATGGGAATTTGTAAATTGTCATACAAAGTTATCCACAATTACTTCTATAAGTAGCAAATACAGTGTTAGATGCTTATTTGTATGACAGACAAATTTAGAACAAGAAGCATATAATTGCATGATAATGTAATTAAGTCATCAATAAGTAAAAAAAAAATCTATAAAAATTTATTACAAAATACCAAATGAAAAATATCACAAAAAGTTACAAAAAATGCCAAATTTTTATGCCTTTATATTTTTGCATTCACAAGAAGACAAATGTCAGAAGAAAGAGAAGGATACTAATATAAATAACCAAATTCAGAGGCCAATAAGTTAAATAAATTTGCTCCTCAACAAAATTTTTCCTCATTAGAGTAAAATCGATGCTTTAAAATAACTAAAGAAATGCTTGGGAACTACTATGCAAAAGTACACTTCAATAACAAAAAACAAAGTACCAAAAAATAATAATGGCTTTCAAAGCTTATTAATATTAAGTATAAAAATGATCCATCAACCTAATTTTATACATGAAAAATTGATATTTATGTATGCCAAAAGCAGCTAGAGTATCTGATTATTCTTATATTCATAAGACTGCAAGAAAGAGAATAGCATATATCACATAAAGGAACAATAGCAGTTGCTAATTGTACCATTTTGGCTCCATATCCTTTATTCTAATGCGAAAAACAATAAATCTGAAAAAATTCATAAACAGACAAAAAAAAAAAAAAAAAAAAAAAGACAAACAATTAAAAAAAAAAGAAAATAAATAATTCTAAATTGATAAGAAAAATAATTTTAAGCACTGACTATTTAATATTATGAATGCAAATGATCTGTGTATATCATACATTTATTGAAATCTTTCTATTTCACTAACAGTAGCAAATCATGTCAGAAACACTCTTTAAAAAAGAAGTTACATCTTATTTCAATTATTATATTTGTAAAACCCACAAGAAATATTACCTCATGTTATGAAAACATTCTTACATGGTGGAGCAGGTAAATTAAATACACACAAGTTCGATAAATCTGTAAATGAAAACCCAGTATCATTTCTCCTGGAAAATTCTAACTTTTTTTTCAAATAATTCTACTTTTTGCAGAGCAGGTTTTCAGGAAAGGTGGCTTTGAAGCAAAAGCGGGTGCTTAAAAATCACAGTAGTAATTCAAGTGCTTGCATTGCAAAAGGCACATAGGGCGCACTTCTTTGAAATTGCAACAGCGACTATCAATCTAGATCACATCAATTTAAGAAAAATGAAATGATAAATTGACACCAAAAATAAAGAACAACATTATATTTTCAACTAATTTGCTATTTGCTGAAAAAAAATATTTTATTAATTTGTGATATCATAACGCTCAATCAGTTTTAAAATAAAAGGATTGCAAAATTTTTAAAGATTATATATATTTTTATTTTCTATTTCATTAAACAACTATATCGTTACGAATTTTATTATTTCTGAAGTATAGTTTTGATTCGCATTAATTTTTTTAACAGTTTATATCTGTTCATCAAACTTAAAAAAATTTTTATGAAGCAATAAAAAAAAAAAAAAAAAAAAAAATCTAAAAAGAAAAGAGCATTAATATTGTGGGGAAATAGGAGAGAGAAAGCACAGTAGTAAAAAGAATACATCAAGTTGCTGTCATTTGGTCACTCTATTCTTTCTGAAATCATTATATTAAAATTATTAAAACTAATCGAATCTTTTGCCTGAAATTTAATTCAGGATATCGATAATCAAAAAAAAAAAAGTTAAATTTTGACTGTTAAATTTCAGCAAACAAATGACTATCAACATTTGCTTCAGGTTTGAATCTAATAATTGATGACACTGAAATGCTAAATAATTTTAATTTTCTTGAGGAATGTATTTTATTTAAAACGGCTATGCACGATATATTTTGCTAACTCTTCTTTCACAGCTTAACAGTTTATATGGAAGGCAAACATCAATTTCAAAGACAACTTCAGATTAAGATGCTAAGAATAAAATACCTTTTATCAGATGCTGTTCAAGATGTACAGAAATAAATGTATAAGTTTGGTTCTTTCATAAAGTAAAGGACAGAATTGCTCAGAAAATTTTTAATAATTTATAGTTATTTATATAGTTTCTAATAAAGGACATAATTACAAAAGAAATCCAAAATTCAAGATAGCTGCTCTTTGCAATAATAACCAAGATTTAACAAAACTTTCAGAAATATGTTGTCTTAGAATAAATGTTTAAAATAATAAAAAAATGTTTTAAATATTGGAACATGAAGAAAACATATTTAAAATACTACAGGATATAAAACACATTATTAAATTGAATTTTTTTAGATTAAAAAAAAATTGGAACGTAGATGAATAAGCATTAATCTAGGTTAAAAAATTTCAATGTTAAGTTATTAACTGCAAAAGAAAATAAAAAAATAAATAAAATAAAATGTTTAAAATATTAATGCCTCATGCAAATTATTAAAAGAAAGGATCAAAATTCACTATAAGGTTACAAAATGATGTATCATTAAATAGGTTTTCTCATGCTTCAATCACAAAGTAAAAGAAACTGAGCAACACACACACAAAAAGAAAAGCAATCAAATTCAAAATGCTGTTAGGAACCAATTACGGTTTTATGGATTTACAATTAAAAAATACACTTTAATGAGTAATATTTTCTCTCCATAACTAGAAAATGGAATATCAGAATTTTTTTTTTTCTGTATGAATATGCAAAAACAGACAATACTCAAAACTTTGATTCGATGTTGAGACATCATTGCATCACTATGTCCAAACAATTGTCATTCAATAACAATAGATAAATCTTTAAATTTCTAAATAATTTCAAAAATGAATAAATTAATCCTAAAAAGTTAATCATTTTTTTTAAAGAAGAAATCCTTCTATCACATAGGGACAAAATTTTTACAGAAGCAAAAAAAAAAAGGGGGGGGGGGGTACTAGTTTAAAGTGAACTTCAGAGGATGATATTGGCTGAATTTTTATGTTTTTGAGATTTTTTTTTCAACTTCTTTTAAAAGAAATTCAAATAGTTTTCAATTTTCCTAAATAATTATCCAAATGGCCAGTTTTCTCCACGGAAACTTGCAAAAAACTGGCCATAAGACAGAAAAGCACTATTATAGCACTAAGGAAGAAAACTCCCAATTTAATCTTAATTTTTTTTTAAAAAATGCAACTGTACAAGATGCAAAATATTTTTCCATATTTCTAAATATTTCTGTTCAAAATTAGCAATATTATGTATAATCTAGATGACTACATTACAGATTAAAGATTGGTCAACATTTATAATTTATCTTGAATTCAAAATCCCTAATTTTATTTAAGAGAAATTTTTTAGACCCATTTCTAATCATTAACTGCTGTTCAGCAATGAAATTGGATATATTATTTTTTTAATGCAAATACTTAAATATTAAAAGGACATTTACTTCCATATTTTTATAAAATTACATTAGAAACAGATGCCATAATGAAAATTTTTTATATAGTAGTAGTAATACTATTAAAATGTTTTATTTTTTAAAAAATTTTTAGAGATGCTTGACAGAGAATTGCAAGACAGTAAAAATACAGAAGGTATAAATAAAATAACAGAAGATAAAGTGAGAGCATAAAATATTGAAATAAATTTATGAATATGATGTTCAAAATCTATTTAACATTTTCTATGACAATGATACAATTTCTATTTACAAGAAATGACACAAAAATCAATTTTCGAAATTAAAGATTAATTAATTTAAATAATAATTTACCAAAAAAAATATAAACAAACAAAAGCAATAAATATAAACATGAAGCAGTTACTTAAAGATACTATAATATCCTTATTATATGATATAGTATCCAAAATGACCATTCAACATCTATGGTAGTACAAATTTAAATTAATATTTAGTATTTAAGAATGAATTTTCAAACCCCTTGCAGAAAATGTTTATTATTATTTAACAATTGGCAGAGAAGATTCTTTTACCTGTTATCAGATGCAGCTTTGATTATTTTTACAAGAAATAAGCTAACCAAGGCAACTGCAGCCATTCCAATACCTGCTTTCACCCAAACTGTAGAATCTTGTGCCATTGGTAAATGCCTGAAATGACTTTAAGCTGGTTAGGTAGAAGCAGAAGAAAATATATTCAAAAATCTATTGACTACAAATGAAATATAGTAAATAATAATAATAAACCTTAATATGAAACAAATTAGTACGTTGATTTTAGTGAAAGTAAAAGTATTCTAAATTTTACAACATGCTTAAGCGGTTAGAATTCTTACACACCTGGACTGACAAAGCAACTTCCAAGCAGGTTTGTAGACACTAAGAAGAGTTAAAATATTTAGTCACAAAATGTTAAATTGCACACAATAATTAATGTTTCAAATCATGCTATATATATATATTATATATGTAAGGCTTATTTCATCAATATATCTAACATGAATCTACAATTTACCTAATAATTAATTTCTAAAATAAAATTTTCATAAACTCAGAAATGCATTTTTTATTTATTACTAATTTAAAGATATTTTATTAACAATAATAATGAAATTAACTGAAAATAAGAATTACAAATTCTTTGCTTATACTTTAAAACAAGATTAGATAAAATAAAAATCCGCTTATTAACTTTGTCGAAAAACATTGTAATAAATAAAAGAGGTCAGATATTGAAGATATAATAAGAAAATTTATTCTTAATAAAATAACAAATGCAGATATAGATGAAAGATTAGATTAATGCTGGAGACTTTTCTTTTTCTCGTAACCATTAATGGGCTTTAAATTCTTGTTCCAATTTTCACATTCAAAATCATCCAATATTAAATAACCTGAAAATAACTTTTCACATCATAATACACAATTTTCATATTGTTTTAAACATTTATTATAGAATAAAGAACAAAGTAAAAGACCAATGGAAATCCTTACGGATATGCAGCCATTGTAGCAAGTTTAACATAAGCATCTTTGCGAATTGTGCCGTTCGCTGAAAATGCCTGAAGGGGTGGAAGCTTATGCTTGCTACAGAAAGCTATTGGTTGAAGACCATAGTCCTGCACAGCAATGGGTTGATCTGCTTTAGATCCAACAATCAGTACAGGAACTTTACTGTCACTAAAATATTTCTGAAAAGAATGCAAATTGTAATATTTATTGAGTAAAATTACACTTTTTGAAATGTTTCATTGCTTTTAACATTTTAAAAAAAATGTTTTATTAAAATATTTCAAGAATAAAATATATCTAATAGCATAGGTTAACAAAAAATGATAAAATAAAAAAAATTAAAAGAAATAATTTGGATTAGATTTATAATGCTGGAACAAATTAATGACATTTGGAAACAGAATGTCATAAATTAATACAAATGCTAAAAATAAGGAAATATTGTCATTTTAAGCAAATGGGACAGAAGATACACCAATTTCAAACAAGTTAATTTTGTTGACCAGATTCAAATTAATTAATTAAGTACAACAATTAATTTTTGATGGGAAAAAAATGTTTCTACACAATCTTAAAAATTAAAATTCATATTTTCACAAAATGTTTTAATCAAAACAAAAACTAAAAATCAAACATAGTTTCCTTTTAATAACAGAAATATGAAGTACATGAAAATATGCATTACAGAAAATGGAATTGTCACTTTTTTTTACACTTTTATAATATAAAAATGGTTAATATGTTTGTCTAGCTTTCTTAATATCAATAAACTTCTTTATACATCGATCCAAAGAAACCAACTGTTGTCTTAAAGGTTGTCAGAAAATAAAAATATTTTACAAATTATACATTAAATTTGTTCCAATGATTATATATTAAGCTCTAAAATGTAGCAGAAATCAAATTTCATCTTAATTTTAATTAATTGTCAAGGAGAGTATTGAATTAAGAAGCATTCACTTGCAAGATGAAAAAGCATTATTTGAGAAAATAATGAGAAAAAAAAAATATTGTACAGCATTTTAAAATTATATAAGAAAACTGCAAATTTAAAAATATAAAATGTCTCATTTAATATAAATCTCTTTTACTAACTTTTGTATATTTTAATATTTATCATTTTGAATCATTTAATTAAAAAACAAACATTATTACAAAAACAAACAATACAGAAAAAAAATTTCAATTTATCATTACAATTTATTATTGAAAGGGAAAAATACATACTAAAAATAATCTTGCAACATATTCAAATGACCTAGAGTGACTTGCATCAAACATTAGGCATACAACATCACAATACAACTCTGGTGGTGTTAATGTGTCATTCATCCCAAATATATCAACTTCATGAAGCTAAATGTTGAAAAATAAATAATAAACAAGTTTAAAGCAAATAATAATCAAAACTTTAAAAAAATTACTATATCATAACCAGTAGAGTTAAAAAATTACCAATAAATATTTTTCTTGGCCATAGACTTGAAGTGAATTGATGGTGTATGGTGTTAGATGAGCTTTATTGATGGAAGCCTGAGCTTGCAAAGTTTTCCCAATGAAACCTTGCATGAAGGTAGACTGGGAAATGAAAAAATGAATAAAAAACATTGTTAAAAAACTTAAGTAAAGAAAAATATTACACAATATACTTTAAGAAAATAAACATTCTTTTATTTTTAATCACATACAGAAAGTCTTTATTGATAATGAAAATAAAATAAATGAAAGGAAATCAAAGTTTTGTACAATAAGTAATGGCAGAATGAATTAAAAGTATTTGCAGTTCATTACAATAATACCTTCTAAAAGACAGATAAATAATAATAAACACATAAAAATGATTCAAATTGGCTGCCATTGTCAGAATAAATTAATAGAGTAAAATATAATTCACATAAATTCTACTTAAGCCATTATCTAATTAAGAAATCAATATGCTGTTACTACTGATTACAATCATTAAACTATTTAAACTATTAATTTCTATTTTAAAGAAATAAAAATGCATAGCTTTTAAAATATTCATATCTATATATTAACATAAATTAGACTTAAACTCATATTCAAATATAAATCATGCTTGAATATGATTAAATAAATCATATTCAAGAATTTTACAACAACTAAAAGTCAAAACAGAATCTTGAATAATTTTATATGTAAGTCATCAAAATTCGAAAAAATATATTTTTTCTACGATGAGATATCAACAATCTTTGAGAGCATCGGCTATAATTATTTACAGTTCTTCAATATTGAAAACAAACACTAAGCAAATCTTTAACTTTTAAAAATTCAATTCAAAAAATTTTAAAATTAAATAAGAAATCCATTAATAACTATAGGTATTTCTGAGCAATGTTTAAAGACTATTTTACTAAAATAACAATAATTAGAATATTTAGAACATGACTTTTTAATACTGAATATAACTAAAGAAATCTGATGGTGGAATTTTTTCTGCCACAATACACATATAAAACTAGTCAATATTTAAAGTACAAAGATATGAAAAATTGTTTTATTACTGAATGAGGTACTACTATTTATACAAGTATTTTACAAAGATTGTCATATAAATGTATACATAATTTCCAGAAGAAAATAAATAAGATGGAAAAATAAAGCAAAATTAAAACTTTTTTATTAAGTTCAAATGATAGAGTAATTAAAAATGATAATGTCTCAAAAGAAATTAAGATCTCTCATTCTAATACAATACAAAATATCTTCTTGTGTTTCAAAAATGTAATATATGATTTAATTTTTGTAAAATATACTTGCATTAAAACTGCAATTTTTTCAAAATAAATAAATATGAAAACTTAACACTAAACTTACTTTCCCAGCACCTTGAGGGCCAATGACTTGGCAGTGAAAAACATTTCTACTTGTTTGACGTTTCTGGAGATCTAATTTTTTCTCCCTAGTAACTAACAATAGAATACAAGAAATTAAGAAAATAGTCCAAAGGATATCCACAACAATTTTCACTACTTTTCACATACTAGATAATATACATGTCAAATACAATGATTACAAAAGTCATATGCTTCACAGTTGAGTGGTTGGGAGGGCTATCACGCAATGTAAATATTTGATGCTAGTAGCCATTTTGGCAACTGTTACATTAACAGAAGAGACATTTTATCCTCATATGTATGTCAAGTACCAACCATAGTCAAGCTAATGAAAAAGTATTGAGTTTTTTTATATTTTCAATACAAGGCAGCAGTAGATAAATAATTTACAATAATTGGTGTCTGATCCAACAGTAACTCATTTTATGAAGCTGGGATTGAAAGGGCTTTTTAAAACTATCTTTCACTAGTTGCCCTTGATGATTAGTTATTAGCCCACAATATTAATAGCATTACTTAAATACGATCAACCAATTTTGATGAACTACATCTAAACATTCAACGTGAAAGTAATATTTTAACAATAGCAAAGAGTATTTTCAATATTATTTGAATAATTTTTTTTAATCAAGCTGCATTCTTTTCATTGGATTTTACTACATATATAATGGCTTCCAGAATATTCCAATAATAGCTAACTTGTGACTGAATTATTTGATACTGTGCATTACTTTCACTATTGAAACATAACATAATCAACAGGTATCCACATAAAGCAGCAAAATTAACTGGTAAAATCAGTTGTTGATGCTGAGAACTATAGCAAAAGTTTCATTTGTGATGCCTTTCAAAAATGGAGCACAAATTGGTAGTTGACAACAACTCTTGATGGCTTAATTAAACATCATGAACTATCATGAAATAAAATTTAGCAAAATCAGTACTAGGAAACTTTATTGTAAGTTGGAACAAATAAACTTTATTGTGGGTCCTCCACTCCAATAGATAATGTGCAACGAACTAAATTTTAAGACTTCTCTTGAAAAAAAAAAAGAGTAGGGGTGATAAATAAGCATGTCATGACCCCTCCCCAGAAAAAAAATGAAACTGGCCCAATATTTGAGGTTTTTTGGGTTTTTTAAAATTATTTTAAATACATATAGATGACAGATTTTTTAAATTACATCACTCAAAATTTTACACAAATGGCAATTATTATATATAACAGTTTAAACTATCAAAATTGTTAAACTAACCAGTTTTTCACCAAAATAAAGTCAAATGCCTTACCTATAATTGCTGTTAACTGATTTTCATCAGGAGTAGACATATATCCTAAATATGCTAAGAACTCCATCAGACGACAAACATCTAAGGCAGCAATTAATCTGAGAGGATAAGATATTTCTATATACTCTTCAAGGATATTTACAAAATCTCATTCTAAAGAAATTAATAGATTCAATAATACTGTATCAACACTGTACTCACGTCCACTGAGCTAGATAGCCTTGCAATGTAATCCAGCCTTTGTCATTCGTAGGGACAACATTAACAACTTCTGGACCCCAAGCTATCACTGGACAAGTACTAAATAAATCTGAAACTTCAGTAGGAGATAAACAGCCATCCTTATCCTAAATCAAAGCATATTAAAATTAATTATAAATTACTAATACACAAAATGGAAACATTAAATTAATTTTAAATTTATACTCAGCCCAAATATCTATCACCATTCTTTTTTGGCCAAGAAAGCCATTTTTTTTTTTAAATCAGCAAATTATTTTTTACATATATTTTGTTCTTAAAACTTTCAACGCGGAGGACGAGATAACTCGTTGTGCAGGAATATTTGCTATGTGCGCAGGATGAAATAAACTCGGCCTTTACTCAAGGTTTTTCTATATTATTGCAGCACATCTTATATATATATATATCTTAGTGCAGAGGGGGGAACAAAGGCACACTATTGCCACAATGAAAGTGTTAAACTATGAGTTATAACTCCTTTCTGTAATTTGCAAAGCTTCTGAATTGCGAAAAACTTAAATTCTTTAATAAAATTCTTAAACATTCTTTAATAATTTTTCATACCATAAAGTGGTTAAGGAATCCTTCTTTAAAAGTATTTAATTAAAGATAACATTTCTTATTGCATGCATACAAGGTTATGGAAACAGAATATTTAGTTCTCACGTTACTGATGCAAAAATTAAAATAATTTTTGATTTCATAGAATTGCAAAAAAAAGAGGCAGTTTTTATAATTGTAAATAAACAGAATTGTAATGGAAATTCCATTATTGATTTTACAATTTTATATGGCAATAAATAACTGAGAAACAAATAATTTAAGCCCCTTAGAGATTGATGAATTTATTCTAAATTTACAGAAGTATTTTATCACATATTACTGAGATTTACCTGATCATATTTTTCAAAAAGCGTTGTGAGGAAATGATAGCCTTGATGACTTAATTCAGTTGTGCAACCAGGTGGAACCACTAATCTGAAATAAATAAAATTTAAATAATTAATAATTTAAAAGGATTATCAGAAACTGTTAAACAGCATGCAAAAGAGTTGAAGATGAATGTTGGAAAATTTGCTGCTCAGAAAAAAAGATTGGTGCAATATAATTTAAGAATTTTTTAACATTTCGTTTAATATCATTCTTACATAGAAATAAAAAAGCATGCATTACTCTTGCATATTTTTAAAAGAATAATTCATATATCTTACTAGATATTCCCAATCTATATGCTACAGTTTGTCTTCAACTTTCAATCATATTCCATTCAGATTGACATGTTATTAATCAGAAATATGTTTCTACAAACTATCTAGATTAAAACTGGCCATAAAAATTGTTGGGAATAAATCAAAATTTTCCTTCTATTTTTATCGGCAACATCTGCTCGATGCAAATTTTTCGAATCCATCTAATTTGAAGCAGTCACACAAAAGTTAATATCTAGTATAATATGTTAATAAAATGACTCTAATTAGCTTATCAGTGAAGATGCTGTTTTTTGTTTATGGATGCATATAAATAAGATGGTAATGTTGGAGTTGCAGATTGAGATGTTATAGTCGTTACGACTGTACAAGTGATATGCATCTTCGATAAGTATGTTTGTCTTTTCCTTCTCTTTCATTCTGGTTATGAGATGCTAACCGTGTTTTAATAAATATACAAATTATTCTGTAATTGTCATTGTGTCGATCTCTTTCTTAATAGATAAGTGCAATTTATTAATTTAGGCCAATTTTATCTCAAGAAAAATTCAGTTCATGCACGTATAATTTCTATACATAATATGAAAAAATGCCCATTATGTACTCGTTTGTACATAATAAAATTAAATATGACTTGATTTTTTTAAAATTTATAACAGTGGTGATTATAACTTAAGGAAAGAGTGTATTATGAGAAATATTGCTGCCGAAAATATTTCGACGTATAATCAGATTTAAATTAATATAGTGGCATCTAATTGTTAGCTCACAAAACATATTAAGATTAAAGTAGTAAAATAAAATGTTGAAAAAAGCTAGAAATTGCAATTTGTGTTTGTTAACTTCCAATTTGCTGACCTCTGTCATGATTTATTCACTATGAATTATTTTCAGGATATTTTAAACTGAATATTCTAAGTGCCAGAATTTCTCTTTCCTCTTTTTTGTGTTCAATTTAAAAGCAAAAAGTTCCTGTCATATGTATATTTTCATAAAATTTTATAGATAAAACATCTTTAGAATTTCAGAAATTCGATGAAATGCAAAAGTCTTATTCCCTTTCAGACTTTAAAATAGTGTAGACAAAAATAATACTTTGAGATTAAAGCTATTGCATATTGGCCTTTAATTATCACTTTAAGATTATTCTACACTTCGTATAATATATCTGATATATAATTTGAAGAAATTGCAACAAAAGTAGCAAAACTGAATAAAATTAGTAAATGCAAATGAATGATATAGAAGAAATTTATTACAAAAACAAATATTTTGAGCTTAGTTCATTTTTCCTTTTATATTTTATGCAATAGTGTGAAGGGTTTTAAAATAATAAATTAAAATTTAATCAAAATTATTCCCTTACCTTGGGCACAAATAATCTTTGCTCAACTGCATATTATCATCATATCCAAACTTCCTCAATACTGTCCATGTGGTTTCATGTCTACCTCTTTGAATAAATAAAATATGCAAAAATAGGAAACCTAAAATATGTTATTATTCTGTTAGACAACCATTTAGATATAAAACTCTTAACTAATTTTAAAAATCTTTTTTTATATAATAATAATTTAATGTCTAACCTACAGTAGTTAATCTCACTAATGAAAGGATAAACTAATGAAGATAAATGTTTGAAAGTTAGAAGAATAATAAAATTAAGCACCTTTTAATGTAAGGCCGTCATTTTTAATGCCATCTTCAACATTTTTCCTGACTAGGTTTTTGACATCTTCTAAGGCATGGGGCTGAAGAGGTGTATTAAAACAGCGACGCTGAAGAAAAGATAATAAACAATATAAATACTTTTAAAATAAAGTTAATCATATATTCACTAAGAGAATATTCATAAAAAAGTAAGAACTTTTAGCATTTTCTCAATAACAAAGAACAGCATTTAATATGATATTCAAAACAAAAACTATATTTCAAATATAGTCAAATTCTAATAAATCTTATAATATTGTGAATATTTGTATGTAAAATGAAACAATTTTTAATATGAAATCTAAATAAAAAAACTATACATCAGCGAATCTGATACTAAATGTTATAACATTTAAGATACAAACTGTTATTACAAATAAACTTTTCAGTTTTGTGTTGAACATATGGTCAACTTCTGAATATATTAGCATACATAAATTTCAAAATCAATTTGAAAGAAAAGTCTAGACACTTTCAATAAATTGAACTACAAGATATTTTCACTGCTGATTCACAAACTAACATTTTTTAAAACATATTTATATGTGAATTTCAAATATCTATAATTAAATTCAGAATGTATTATATTTTTTGTATCAATACCATAAAAAAATATATTTCCACATATTGGTATTATGATTACATTTCTAATAAATATCTACTCTCTTCATATCACATAAATAGATGAAAATTTATAATATAGTATTAAAATGTGTTAATTTAGCATTGTTTTAAATTCTATACACGTCTTTAGCATCATTTTTTGTAATTTTAATCTACTTTAAGTTGCTAATTTTAAAACTTCTAAATTTTATAATGTTTTCAAATTGCTGACTAAACCAGACACACTTATAGGTAATCAATTTTTTTCTTACCTGAAATTGGTTTAGCTCATAATCACTAAGAACTTCATCATTGTCATAATCACAGATCTAAAACAATGAAATATATATGTATCAAAATGTATTTTGCAAAAAATAAAAAACTTTTAGCTTTAAAATATAATTCACTTGTACACACACACACACACACAAAAAAAAAAAAAAAGAAGAAGAAGAAGAAAGCTTATTACCTTAAATATTCTTGTTAAAGCCTTTTTGCACTTTTCTGTCAACTATAAAATTATATATCATAATTAATATTAAAATATATCAAGAGAAAATGTAAAAAGAATAAACAAAAACTTTACTTACATCCCTGGTTTCTGTAACATATAATGGAGTGGTAGGATGCAATACAGCCTTTTGTGCATAATAAAATAATTCAGAAATGTTCTTAAGAGTCTTCGCTGAACACTGAAAATTCAATTTTAATATTAACAACATAAAATATGCTAGAAAAAAGTTAAAATACAATAATACATAAGCTTATCCTTTAAAAATTGCAACCTCTTTGAATTGTATCTCAGTTAATAATGCAAATAAACATATATATGTGACTTTGTGTTGGCACAATACAAGCAAGTCCATATGTCTTATAGCTATAAAATTTTGCACATATATACCTTGAAAGGAGAAAATGTACATCTCACAGCAATTTTTAAAGATTAATTAAAAATTAGACTGAATCTTGATGTTTTTCAATAATAATTTCTGATAATATTATTTCCCAAGAATAAGTTTTGTACCATTTAAAAATTTTAAAAATTGTCTTTCGTACCAATGCTAATTTAAAAGTCAGGCAAATTTTTCCTGATTATTTACTTTAATTTCCAACAATAGATTACATGGTTTCCCTGAAAATCAAGTTGTTTTTATTGTTTCATCAAATATTTGATGACATGATGTTCACTGCTTTTCACTGTTGAAAGCTAAAGAAGAATTGTTTAATATTTGAGTAATTTATAAGATGAAAATAATAATAATAATAATAATAATAAATTTGAAATGTAACAAAAATTAAAAGATAGACAAACTGAATACTTATATTTTAATTTATGCTATGATATAGTAGAACTGATTTCCAGTAGAAAAATTCATGTATATAGTAAACTGAACGTAAATAAGACAACTGAAATAACTTAAATGTCTGATAATATCATGAACATGAATTTATATGTAAATTAAACTCAAATCTCAAGCATTTCCAATGAACCAGTTGATCACTAAAAGTGATTAGTTTATAAATAACGTTAATAAAAACAGCATCAAGGATACTCATAAAAATATTACCACAGCTACATTTAAACTTATAGAAAAATAAATGAATCAAGTTAAAAGAAGATTAATACATTAAAATCAGTTGTACTTAATCGTCAACTTTAAAAAGAACTGAATAGCTTGTATAAAAACACTTTCAAATAAAATATATTAATTATAAATAATATATATTAATGTTATTAACAATTATTAATAACATTAGTATTATTAATTATATTATTAATATATATTAATGTTAAATAAAAAAATATAAATTTAAGTGTTCCCTATTTCTTTGGTAATCACCCATTCAACAGAAATCAAATAAATAAATAAATGTGTTCTACCAAACCATAAAAATTTAAATTAAAAAAAGTTAAAACCACACACACACACATATACATACTATAATTGCAAGAGAAGATACAATTTTAATTTATATTTAGAGCCTCTGACATAAAAAAGCTATTCATATAAACAGTTAAAACTCAATACTATATTATACAATGAAAACAGTTAATACTATAATATTGTTATACAAAAAAAAAGTCCACAAAGTTTTAGAGTAATGCGTTTTAATATTTTCAAGTCTCAGAAAGTCAATATTTAATTTAAATCATTAGCCCAAGTTCACGACAACTTCATCTGAACAGCTGTAATAAAGAAAAATGATACTAAATATTTTTAGAAACAAATTTTTAAAACTGTAGACTTTCATGTAAATTTTAAATTTGTGCAAAATACTAATGAGGTAAAACTTTACAAGAAATATTTTAGATTAATTGTGAATTAAATCCCATTGTTTTTCTTTTATAAAATAATGCATTAAATTATTTCATAACGACAAACTTTATTTTACAATATTTTTTTTAATATAATCTACTTACTTCAACACAGGATTCAATTTCAGCATACTGGTTCATTATTGGAAGAATAATCTGAAAAATATTTTATAAATAGGATTTAAAAGGAAATTTAAAAAATTAAATGTTGAGTAAGTCTCTAATAATACACTGAAAGAAAGCTGAATGAGTATAGTAAAAATTAAATACTACTTATTTATCTATGATAACTTGTAAAAAGAATATTTATTTAATACTTATTTTATTAATAAAACAAAAAAAATTATCAAGAAATTCATAATTTAATAATATCTTAATAAATTAATGTTCATTATATAAAGTATAAATATCCTTTACATAAAAATCCTTTAAATTATATAAAAAATATTATGATGACTATAAAGTAGAATTTCATCATTATATATATTTATATATAATAATTTGGTTGCTTTTTTCTTCAATATGAAATCATTCATTTTATGAACTTTCTTTATACATATGAAAAGATTTTAAATATAAAATAATATATGAACAAATAAAGATTATTTTCAAATTCTCTGGATTACTTAAAAAGCAAATTATTTTTATTTCAAAATCTGAATAATGGGTATTATGACTTGAAATATATTTAAAAGTGTTGGAATACATACTGATTAATTAGACAGAAAAAGAAACTATGAAATGCAATCAGTTTAATCACCAAAGTGAAGTGTAACTGTCCTATAAATAGGACACTAAATATTAATAGATTAAGCAGATTCTTAATTTATCTTTGTAATATCCAAGCTTAAAATCTTTTCTAAAAAATAAAATTAATATATAAAAGCCTTGATTCAAGGAAATCTGTTAAATGGAGAAATATTTCAATACATTATTTATTGTTTTAATAAACATAACACATAGGTAGGAAATTTGAAAATAATAAGAACCTGATGCTTTGTAAACACATGCAGACATTGATTTTTCTTAGTTCAGATAAACAAAAACAGGATTTCTTTCATAATATAAACAATTGAATAAATTGTTTTTGTTTTACTCTCATTGCTAATCTATTACTTTTCTAATAAACTATAATTTGGAATGCTGTGTGAAAATAATAATGTAAAAAAAAAACATATACCTCAAGTGAGCTATATTCCACAAGATCTACTTTATTTCCAACTAGTACTATAGGAACTAAATGATTTTCCCCAAGCTGCTCTTGTATGAAAGGTAACCAATAGGATGTGATCTGAAAAGGGCAAAAACAAAAGCTAATTTTGTAAAAGAGAGGGGAAAAAAACTAGTTTAATTTTTTTAAACAGTAATTTTTGAATGAAAATAAGCATTCTGCAAATTCCTTAAATATTTTTACCTTATTTCAAACAATAGAATTGCGATATTTTACTTTAACAAGACAACTTTAAGATTTTATTACTGTACCATTCAATAATATATGATTATCAAGTTTATCATTTAAAAAAATTAAGATTCATTTTTGTTGGAATTTCAACTAACTGAATGAAATTCATAATACTCATCTGTATAATTTTGAAATTTGAATAAAGTTTTAAGGTAGTAACAGGGGAAAGTATATATCTAAATTATGAAACTTACTTTTAAAAGTGATCTAATACAATTGTTTTAATCATATGATGAACTTAATACTTCTATAAATGCCATAGTACTTATAAAAAATACTTTTGTAACAAATAAAAATGACTGAAATATTTGAAAATTAAGACAACTTACACATTTTAGAAGGCAATTACAAATATTATAATGAATCTAAATGAAATCTTTTAAAATAATAATTAACTGTGTCAAATGTACATTTTTTTTACATTAAAATTACAGAGTTAAAAAAGTTGCATCATACTTCATAAATCCAGGGAACTGAAATATTATAAGCAACTATATTTAGAATTTAAATGCTTACAACATTCTTAAAATGCAAATTGTAATTAAATCTTTTAAATTATCTGCTATTTATTCAAATAATTTTATATACATATTAAAAAACAATAAACATTTATGAATAACTTACCATCAAAAAATCATAAAATGTTAAATAGTTTTTTTAATCATTTATAACAAAAAGATTATTAAATCTAATTTCCAAATATTTAAGATTTAACACACTGCAAGAATTACCTTATCTATGGTTTCATCATCATCTACAGCATACACAACGCAGATTACATTAGCCTGAAAAAATTAGAAAATATTTAAAATCAAAAACAATTTTATAAAAGCAAATTTTTGTTTTCTACCTATCACAGTCTCTTATTTTTTTTTAAAATTTGTTTATGAAATTTAATTTATACTCAGTAAAAGTTTCTACTAATTTCTGATTTAGAAAGAAAATGATGTAAAATGGTTTTAAAACTATGAACTGATAAATTTTTCAATGAATGATTATAATATTTAACAAAACACATAAAAAAATATATTTTAATACTCTTATGAAACAAAAAAATGAACAAATCCAAAAAAAGAAGAAAGATTATATTTAAAACTAGCAAAGTCAATAACTTCCCTGCCGAAAAAAAAAAATATGCCCATCAACAGTCTTGATATTATAACTTTGTATTTAAATTTAGTAGTTTTGAAATTTTAAAATAACATTTAACGAATTTTAAATGAGAAATTTTTCTTAATATTTGAAACAGAAATACTTAAGAAGTTATGCTTATTTGCAAGGAGGCCAGCATCCCCCAGAAAAATATAACTATTATACTAACCTTGTGAATTTCAGTTATGAGTGAATCTTCTCCTTGTTCTTGTGCTAAAAATGGAAACAAAATCTGTTACTTTTTTTCTTTTTCATTATATAATGAATATGATGCGATAATTGTTGGCAAAAAGTATTTGAAGCATAGCAAATTATATATATATATATATATATGGAACCAACTTCATTTTTTTAAAAATTATTCAAAATAAATTTCTTGCTAAAAAAATCAAGATTTGCTTATAAAAAAAAGGTAAAATAATTTTTTTTTGAATTTAAGTTATGAAAATTCATATCTGTAGAGCTAAAAACAAAGTGTAAGTGATTAACACTACATTTATCACATATTAGACATGTGGCTCATTAAAAAATATAATTATATTTTTAAAAGGACAAAATAAATTTTTAAAAAATCTAACCAGAATAATCCACAATATTAGTTGGAACTTTTTCAGGAGTAACATCAGCTGGTATTGTGATTTCTTCAGCACGAGGAGGAACTTCCTCAGGAAATTCTTCACTCACCAGTGATAATATTAGAGATGTTTTACCTACCCCAGCTGAAAATGAAACACATAGTTAGATATCATTGGACTCATAATGATTCCATGCAAACCATCAAATCACAGATTATAATATATTGATAGATTCATCATTTTTGGGAGCAGCTGGTTTTTTTAGAATTGTTGGTTACATAAAAATTTCAATTAAAACCCTTGTGTGTAATTTAATCTAAATATCTTCCTCAACAAAATATTTTCAAATTTTGATTGTCATGTAACTCGCATATTTTTCAATCCTTATATGGTTATATTCTTTTTACTATAAACCTTTCTAATTTTTTTCCATTTCACATAAAATTTGAAACTTAATTTTAAATGGAAAGAGATTAAACTTCAACTAATCTAATAATATCTTGCAGAATCAAAGCACATTCTTAAAAAATATATAGACAGAAAGAAAAATCATTCAGTGTTAAAATTTTGCATGCTCTGTAGAATATATCTCAGGATTTACATAATATATTAGAGGATAAATCTATAAAAAAGTAACATAAAAAAATCTTTAAAAATGAACAAACTAAAAAAATTTCAATACTGCTTATTTTTTAACATTAGTAGCAAATGCGTGTTTTAGGGTCAGGTGGGGTAAAGTGGTCATGATTCATAAAAAAGGTTTAAACTCTTAAATAATTATAATTAATTTTTTAAAAATTTTAGTTAAAAAAATAAAAAACAAAGTTTTTTACTAAAAATTTTACTTGTGGCAACATGCTTCTGGCAGTTGTCATTCATTCTCCATGTGTGTTTTTTACAGCTGGTTCTTTTGATTTGCATTAACTTTTTAGCTACATTTTGTTTGATACAAATATTAATAAGTTGGCAGTGCAGAAGGATTTACTCACATCTCAAGAGCATATTTTCATTCATAAGTAAGTTTCATAATAATTACAGTAATTGAACGAAAACTCTTTAAAAGATATATATATATATATATATATATATATATATTTAATTCTAAGATCATGTAAAATTCTTTTTATCATGCTATGTTATTAAAATTTATAACAAAAAAAATCCAGTTTAATTTTTAATTTTAAAAAAATCAATTTGAGGATCCTATTTTCGCTCTCCAAAATATATTTGCGGCAACTTTGGTAACTCTAGGTCAAATGGTATACCTTGTAGAGTGCCAACATTCACACACAATGGCTATTAAAAAGTTTAAGTATTAGATTGATACAATTTGCAGTGCAAAAAAAATAAAGAAAGAATATGCATTCTAAGGTTGATTAAATAACATGGGTGCATGAGAAATAAATTACAAATGTAAAATTTGTTATCTATTTACAGCAGCAATATATTAAATTTGTTAAGCACAGCATTTTTAATCAATATAGTATATTAAGGTATTAATATTCAAGAATATATCACTTTTACAAAGCCTATTTAAAAAATTCTATCATTTGTTAAGTTTGAGTAGCAAAAAAGGTTGTAGGAAGTTAGCTAAGGAAAACAGGAAATGTAAAAAAAAAAAAAAAACATAATCAAAATAAAGAATTAAAAAAGAAAAAGTATGCAGTGTTTGTTTTTTTTTGGGGGGGGGGAATTGGTGTGATTATAAATTAATTAGGCTATTTTTCAAGAATTTTATCATTTTTAATCAATTTTTTCATGTTATTAAAAAATAATATACATTCATTTTCAATAAGTAACTAAAATAGAATATTAAAGCTAAATTAATTTATACGAGTGATAAATGTGTTAAAATGTAAAACTAAATTGATCAGTTTAAGGATTTCATAAAGAGCAATGCCAAGACCACAAAATATATAAATCTGTCATTGATTTTAAGCTTTTGGCATATGTCCTTAGAGCAACATAAAGCATTTTCAGTTACTGCAAGTATTGTATCAAAGATAAATAAAATCATAACATTAATGCTCAAAGTTTAAGCTTCAATAAAATGGAAATAATTTAGTTATAGTATAATCCAAAAGTGGAATTAGGGACCTTTTAGGGTTGAGCAGATTATAGTCAGAATATATTTATACATTTATATCTCTTATATATAAGACATGCATTGAAATAATAAGGTGAAAAGAATACAATCAGAAAAGTTATTGATAATTACAATAACATTCTATATTTTAGCAAAAAATTGGAAAAGTGAGAAATATGACTTAATGAAAACACAGAGAGGGAGAAATATGTCGTAATTAAAAATGAAATATCAAATAATTACTTTCATAGAGAAAAAATTATACATGTTTTCAGATTAAAGATCCAAGATAATAAGCAATATATTTTGATCAGACTTAACTATATTTATATAAGATTCCATTAGATGACAGCTAATTTAGTTTCATTTAAACAAATTAAACAATTTCACATAATTAAATCTGTCTATATAATTTTTTTTTTAATTTGGCAAAACTATTTGATATTTTAAATGAAAATGTAAAAATGCAAATCTATCACAACTGAAATTCTCAAAACAATGTGATATAAACTAGAGCTGTTTTTATTTCCGAAAATTTACAAATTATTAACTAAAACTAGGTATGCCAAACTACTGAATGTTTGCCTAAGTGAGGAAAGTGCCACATAATAAGCAGTTAAATATCATAAAGCTATTCCCTTTTTAATTAACATGGAATAAAGTTACATAAAATAAAAATACTTTGTCTAAAAATCTATTTAAAATTTACTCTGCATTATATAATATTTCACACATTAATACGCATAAATTTTTTAACTCAGTTAAATTTAAAAAAATCTCATCTTTTCTTAACTATAAATTATACTTGTATGCTGTTTGTATATATGAAATAAAGCACTTCTTTTTCAGTGAATAAATTTAATTTTAGCATTATCATCAATAATTCAATACAAGTAATAAAAATCAATATTAAAGATCTCTTTTTCAGGTCAAAAAATTTCTTGCAATCACAAAATTTTAAATAATATGGAAACTAAGATTAAATAATAATAAAAATTGATTGGCATTAAAATTCATATTTTATAGTTTTAAATACAGTTAAGTATAATATTTTAAATGCAATATATATATAATATAAATTTTCGAATTTCAAAAATCTATGACAATAAAAACACAAGCACACCGAATTTCAATATACACAAACAGAGCTTATTTTGCCAAATAAATATAAATTCTAAACTGTAAGTTTGATTAATGACAATCCAATTCACATAAACTGGTGACCAAGTTTATAATACATTTGAATACATGACACTAATATCAACATCAATGATGAAGAAACATTATATAAGCTTTTAATCAATAATATTAAAATGTTTATTTACTAAATTTAACTATTTTATCTTTTATAAGGAATTTTATTTATTATCTAAGAATAAATTATATTAATTGTAAAAATTATGCAAATTTTTAAGAAAAAATTACATTTCTTAAGTTTGGATAACATTCACTTATTGATGAATAGAATTAAATAATATATCAAAGTACAAATTATTTAAAGAATGCAACACAAAACAAAGTCTTAATTATAAAGGGAAGAGGAAGACATCATAACTGATTTAAGTAGGGAAGATTCCATAACTTAAGATTTATGAATGCTAAGTAAGAGATATTTCAATTATACAAAAATTAATCTATAAATAAATAAAACATTTTTAACTATTAGTCATTTATGACCAAAATTTGTAAGAAAACTAAAATAATTGCACAAAATATAATTATATAAAAATATTAAGACCATTTTTTAATATTTTTCAAACAATATTGATGAATTTTATTAATTCAGGTTAAAATACTCCTAAATTATTACTCTCAATTTCCTTTAAAGATTGATGTGCTTGAAAACAAACTGGAAACATATATAATGTTAACTCCATAAAATCCAACTAATGCAGAAAATATATATACAGGTTATATCTAATATTATTATAAGAATGCAATCAGTAAAAAAAAAATCTGTATTTATTGCAAGAGAATGCAATGAAATATTATTTCATTAATCTTTAAACATTCTTTCAATAACTTTTGTTGCGTTCATAAAAACACTTTTCATTTGTAGTAATTGCTAAGCAATAGGAAAAAATGCAGAAATAAATAGACACAACAATTACAAAATCTAAATTCGATTAATAGTTTTAAAATTATGTGTTGATTCAAAGCTACTCATGACTACAACTCTATTGGATTTTATTCAAAATAATGTATAATGCACTTTAAAGTACAGAAAAATACATATGAATATTAAACTTACGTTCCCCGAGTAACAAAATTCTAACATCTTTCCTTCCATTTCTAGGACCCATATTTCTTTCTAAAAATATAGATTTTTAAAACATAATTTTAGACATATACATACTGTCAAAAAATCCATAAATAATTCAAATGAAAAAAATCGTGAAATATGAATATAATAAGAATTATAAAGAAAATAAATGTACCGACATCTATTGTACGCTTCATAACAAATTTCGTGATTCCATTTTATTAAAAAAATTCTTACCTTTTTTTGGATTGAGCTGCGCGTTCTGTGGAACTAAACCTTTATAAGACGGAAATTGAAATTATATTTCTAATATTTTTAAAACTTTCATATGCACTATACATTGCGCTTGGAAGGTTCGATAAAAGTTCATAATTTCACTAATCTTTAAATATAAATAATAAAGAAATCAAACTAATGTTGATTATGTAAACATAAATAACATTCAAAGAAAATCCAATTGCACTCGGACCACACGGACACATACAAAAACCACAACCATATATTTCTCTACAAACAGCCGGCCATTATAAAATGAAATGAAGTGAATCATCAGCATACCTGATGCAAGATTTAGAATATTTTCAGAAAATTAACAAAAGAACCATAATTACTGTTTTAGTCTAATTTCATAATTAGCAGTCACCAGTGTATGATATAATACACATTTGATAATTTTCAAGAACATATATCAATCGATTGATTAAAAATTCTGTCCTTCAAGATTTTCTTTCTATGATTACAAGGATTGGCAACAGAAAATGTGATTCTTTCTTGTTGAATCCGGGAGTTTTGATTTCGTTTTTCAATATTTTTTCTTTTAATATTGAGATAAATAATTAAATTATTTTTTAACACATCAATTAAATGCATTTCAAATGTCTTGGAATAAAAGAGCTATAGAACAGCGTGGCATAAGAAATATTTGTCGTAAAAGTATGATTCTAAAATAATTATGTGAGGATGAATAATTATATTGTATCGTAAAATGAACAGAATCTTTTAACATGCAGTATAATAATAATGCTAATTCTATATATATATTTATACTATATAATTTTAAAGAATTTCTTTCTGCGTTTTGAAATGTGATTCTATTTAAATGAAAATTAGTTTTTAAGAAACTGTACAATTTTTATAATTACTTTTTAATTAATATTTTTATTTAATTTCGATCATTAGAATTTGCTTGAGAAGGTAATAAATTTAGAATTTCTCAAAAATAAAAATCTGTAATATAAATTTGTATGTAAATTTTAAAAAAATACTTCGTAAAATTTGTTTGATTTATGAAATATATTTAATTAAAACATGCTGGAGGTGAAAAAAGCTTTAACTGATTTTCTGTCTCTTTTGAAACTTTTTTCAATATCCATGACTCTAAAAAAGATTGGAATAATTGAAACTTTATAGATTTCTTTTTCGTCATTTCTTATACTTTTGGCAAGACTTTTCATTTCCTATTCTCCTAAAACATTGAGAATCAGTCATCTCATGATAGAATCTGGTGTTTATATTCAATTTTATCAAAAATCCTTTTTATGTATGGGTTTGATATTTATTTTCATTCTCAAATATCCTAAAATTGATATGAGGTAAAATTTAGATGAGTGGAATACACTTTTAGATAGTTTCCTTGAAATTTCAACAAAATTAAAAACTGCAAGCTTATTTTAAAATATATAGTCAATGAAGGCTAGCTAAAAATCTAACTGATTTTTACTAATTAAAAGTTTTGTTAAAATTGTGATAACAAAAATTTTCAATAGATAATTATATTCTGCAGATGTTAAATGGAATTTATATGGAGAAAAGTAAAGATTTTTGTGTTCTTGAACAAATAAAAACTTCAGCTACAGTTTTTGGATTTAATTGATAGAGATTGAATTATAGAATGTAAACTTCTTGTTTCATCTTTATATTTTTAAAATATTTCTTGGCATTTTATTCTTTAGAAATTATGGATGATATATTGGTGCCATTAAAAAAAGAAAATGAATGGAAGATTTTGATTGTTGATGAATTTGCTATGAAAGTCATTTCACATTGCTTTAAAACTGAAGAAGTCATGGCATGCAACATTGCATGTAAGTATTTATTTTACCAAACTTATTGTGGATGACTTATATGTTATCTCCTGATATTTTATACTTTTGATTAATAGGCATTTTCCCTTTGTATTTATTATTCAGAATACTATTTCTACTCATCATTACTTTTACATGGAATAAATTAAAGAATCATCTTTAATTTTTTAAGACACAAAGTTCAAGCTGATTCATAATTTTTTTATATCTTCTCTGAATCAATATGTTTATAAATATAAATGTTTATATTTATTTCTTAAGAAATAAATATCAAATTTTAATCTCTAAAAGTTTTTGAACGTACTTTCGAGAATTCTGATACTATCCCCTTATCCTTAGCCGTAATGTAGTTGTATTATTGACAAGCATAAAATATATGAAACATGCTATGTTTCTGTTAGAGCATTTATTATTGAAACTGCATTTTTGCTGAAGACTAAATTTTGAAATATATGTTGGTTACTGTATATGATTGAAAAGTGCAATATTTGATATAATTACTGCTATCTTTCCAATGCCTAAGAATCAAAATTATTAATTGATAATTTTAAAATTCTCAATTTTTATTAATTATATAATATATTTTTTCTGCTGTGTATGTTAGAAAGAAAGAAAATTTTATTTTGATAAAAAAAGAAAGATAAAAGGAATAATATTTTAGATTTTCCTTGATATCTTGTGGTTTGACTGATTCTGAAATTTAGGATGTCTACTTATTTTCATGCACTGTATATACTTGTTGCTACTAAATTATCAAGATGATGATACATCATCTAATTTAAAAAGCTCTTCTCTAAATAAATAATACAGGAAAAATTATAATCTCTGAAGTTTTGTTATTATGCTTTAAAATTAATAATTGCAGCCAAGATTATGTTGCAAAAATATTTTATCTCCATTTTGACTATGAACATGTTATAAACAATGTGTATGAATTGTTTTTGAATTTATATTGAAATTTAATTACACACGTTGGGAAATGTTCTTCTTTCAGTAATAGAAAATCTAGATGATATCAGAGAAAGAATTCCTTACCTTGCAGCAATCTATATCATTACACCATCAGTTCAGGTAAGAATGTTGAATAATTGCATTAAAAATACTATTTTGAAATTAATTCTCGTAACTTATATATATATATATATTTAAACTTATATATGGATTTCTTCTTTCTTTGCAATATGCATTATTTTTTCTAATTATTAAAAATGCCTTCCAAACAATTACTTTTGCAGGGGAAAGATGAAATTTTGAAGCTTTATCATGACTAATGAGAAATATATTCACTGAATGTTTAAAGTAATTTGTAAAATAATGGGAGAGTGATAAAATATTTTCTATAATTGCAATATATCATCAACTCATTTTTGAGCATAATTTCTGTATAAATCTATCTTGAAAAAAAAGGAAGTGATTGTGTGTATCATATTTTATTAAATATTTTAAATTACTTCAGAATGTTTTATGTCTTTTTAGAAAAAATTAAAATTCTTCAGTGAAATTATCTTTATAGATAGAACATCTGCAAACTTGTTATTTTGATGTTTTTTGGGGGGGGGAATTATGGAATTGTAGTTTTACTAAATTCTCTTAATTTATTTAAGTTCTGAATTAAAAGAGTAAATAATTTTATGATGAAAACTACAATGTGACAAGAAATTGTTATAAATGACAATATACCTGTTGTAAATTACCTTAGTTTCAAATGTAACTTAAACAATGAATGTGTTTTCTATTTATAGTCAGTAAATTATCTTGAAGAAGATTTGCATGTTGAAAGGCCTAAATATAAAAATGCTCATCTGATTTTTCTGTCAGGTAAAATTGAATTTTAATGAATTTTATTGTTTTTTGTTGTTATTGTTGTTGTACATTTTTTTTTTTTTTTAGCTGTGCCAGGTAACCTTTTTAATGATATGGCAGAAAATATAGAACCAGAAATGATTTTGACATTAAAAGAAATTGATATTTGTTTTCTACCAGTAGAATCACAGGTAAAAAATAAAAAAATTTCATTATTTTTAGCTGAAAGTCATTTATTTAGATTTTAAAAGTTTTGCTTTATTTTAAAGCTATATTACAAAAATATGTGTATATGGTTTTTTTTAAGTTGTGAAATAACTAATAATTTGTTAACAACATTCCTGTTTAGTGCAATCCATTGTATATTGGGAAAAAAAATGTATTTTCTAATCTTAAAAAAAAAAATGAAATAGCCTGTCAATAAATATGTATAATGATTCCAAATTAAAATTTTCCATTTATCATTTTTTTATAAATTTCAATTTTATCTTTAATAAATTAAAATGCTTTAGCATATTTTTAGTTATAATTTGATAATGTAGAATATCTTATTTCTAAATTTTTTTAGAAGAAATTGTTAGGATACCTGCCCTTCCAAAAAAGGTTTCAAGAAATAAGTTTTCACATTGGTTGCTTTCGTTATTTACAGCAACTTTGAACTTCTGATGATGTAGCCAGTTGGATTACAGTATGGGATTGGAATTGATTTTCTAGTGGAATAGAATTTGTTACCAATATGGCTACAAGCAGTGCAGCAAGATGGTTATATAAGCTATCTTTTGCCTTGAATGTCAGTATAACTACTAGCATTTTTGGAATTGAGTTTTATATAAGAACAATTATTTAAAAATTATTTTTAAATAATTATTTAATTAAAAAATAAACATTTAGGGCTAAATTCCTCAAATTTGCAAGCTGCTAGATAGGTCAAATCTCTTTAGTCTTTGCTATTTTGAATATATATTTTGATGAGTACTTAATTTCAACAACATTACAAAAAAGATCATTTGTAGAGGGTTAATGTTAAATGTACATTTGTTCCACATTTACATGATTTACTGGGATCATAATTCAATAAACATCCTTTAAACTTTTATGTAAAAAAAAAAAATATTTTTGTTCTGTGTATTTAATAATTAATTTTGTTAATCTATTTATTTTATTTCTTATTTTTCTTTAAAGGTTTACTCTTTAAAAGAGCCTGCATTTTTTAAAGCATTTTACAATGCTTATCATGATCTGAATATCAATCAGTATAAAAAGATAGCTCAGAAATTAGTTAGTTTATTTTCCACCCTAGAAGAAATACCTTTGATAAGGTATAGAAGGTAATGCAATTTATGATTTTTTTTAATTTACTAAAAATTTTCAAAGATACTTTTAAAAGTTGTTTGCCATTTGATATTACTTTTTTCTGAATGTATTAATTTTATTAAAATTAATCCTTAAATAAATCCTTAAAAATATATCTTGCATATATTTTAAATATTAATTTAAGGATTGCATCTACTTTTATAAGATTATGCATGTAGTATTTTATTAATTTTAGAAGGAAAAGAAAAAGATTAAAGCTTATCAAATTCTTCAGTTTATCCTGCCATAAAATAATACATACAATTGCATTGAAATTATAATCCATTCATCTTCTGATTTTTTTTTATTATTTTTTTCCAGGAACTTTGTTAAAAATCTTATTTTAGCTGAAACAATTCAGCAAGAATTAGATCTTCAAAAAGATTCTTTTAAACAGGTTCTTGAATCAAAGGTATCATTGTTACTTATTTAAATAGATAGTTCATTTTAAATTCAAATAAAAATTGTTAAACATTGCTATTGCATTAATATAACAAAACAGAACTTCTTAACACTTGTTAAAATTCTCGTGTGCCTTCTTTCAGACTCTTTAACATTTGCAAGCAAAAATAACTAAAATATTTCATTTCTCTAAATATATTTTTATTTTTTATGTATTATTATTTTTGTGCCAATATTTTTATTGTGCCATTTGAGAATTAAAATGAAGTGTAGTTTTAAGTAAAAAATATTTAATAATCCATATAATGAAATTAAAAAACCTTTCACTAAGAGTAAAGGAATTTGACCATTTCACATAAATTTTCTTTTCAAAACATTTTAGAAAATAAGATCTACTATATTAAATGTTTTATTGAATTTTGTCAAATAAATGTTTTTTTCTTCTATTAATTATGAAATAAAGTTTTCATTGTGAAATTATATAAATAAATTACAGGGAGATAAAACTGAGTAAAATGTGAAATAAAATCCAATAAAGCTCACTAAAAAAAATCCTGTTAAAATTTTTGACCTTCACTATTTCACATTTTTGTAAGTAAGATAGCTTTATGGTAGAACTGCTCCATATTTTTGTAATGAATATCATTACCATACAGTTATGTTCTCAACATTTATTGGGTTATGGATGCTAAAATACAAAATAATAAATTACTTTTATCACCTAGTATATTTTAGTATTAATTTCTAATATCATTTCTTAGAAATAATTTGTAAATTTTAATAACAAATATTTATGAATTAAAAGTAGAAAAAAAGAAAGTAGAAATATTCATGAATTAAGAGTAGATTTGACTGTAAGAAGCCTTTCCTCTGATATTTTACTAATATTAAATTTAGCATTTCTTAAATGAAAACTTTTCTGAATTTTTATTATCATTTCGCTTGATGATAAAGTTTAATTAAACAGTACTGTATTAACTTTATTTTCTGATAGTCTTACTTTTATGAATATGTTTTTATGGTTTTTGTCTTTCTTGAGTAATTGAACTTTATAAGTTAAAATAGTTGATTCGTCAATTGATTGAGAAAATTAGTTTATATGTATGCAAAAAATTTTATAATCTTAGTAACTCAGGGATTTTAATTTTATTCTTTCTATTCTTTTAAAGAGAAAAAAATCCCAATTATTGATTTTGGATCGAGGATTTGATTGTATATCTCCAATCATACATGAATTTACATTCCAAGCCATGGCATATGACTTATTAGATCTTTCAGAAGATATTTATGAATATGCTTTAGAAGTAGGAAGGATGGAAGCTGAAATTCAGTCTACTCCTTTAACTGAAGAAGACTCATTGTGGTGTAAATTGAGACATGAACATATAGCAAATGTTGCAAGGTATTTAGGAAAGCATTTATTTTACTAACTATAGTTATATAATTTTCATTAATATCTTATCTGTTTTTAAGTGCACCTTTTTATTACTATTATTATTATTTGAAATAACATGAAAATTAGGATCATTTTAAAAATGACAAAAAATGAAGAAATTATAATGAAAAGATGTTGTGAAAATAGTTTCTAAAATTGAACTGTGTTCAAATACTTTAATTAAAAAAGTATAAAATCATATTAGTTTATATGATGAATAATTACCTGTATCTTTAAGTTGTTTATTTGCCTCTCAGTTTTCCTTCTTACTAGATGATTTCATTAAATTTGACTTATAAATAAACAAAGTTACAAAATCTTATGCAAGATAACTAAATATAGTTTATTTTAGTTTGGTTTTTTGAGTCACTGCCAACTGCACTTGTACATCATTTAGTAGCCAACTTCTTATTTCTAATCTTAAAATTTGGCACAAGTATAAATAAAGATAACTGTGTTTTGTCTTTTTTTAGGGTGTCAATGTACCTTGGATTTAACTTGATTATACATAAAAATAAAATTACTCTCTAAATCATGCATTTATATTTTTTTGGGTAGTAGATATACAAATACATTCTATTTTTAATTGTTTTTAATGTGGAAAATCTATTTCCTTTTTTTTTTAAACCATTTCTTGCTATACTGACGATTTTCTAATTTCAATATTATTTAATATTTAAATTGCAAAAAAATAATAATAGTTGCAATTTTCATAATGCTAAGTTATTTTAATAGCAAGTTTTCTGGGAAGATTTCTATTGTTAAGAAAGTAAGAATGATGGTTCATCTTAGTGATAGAGGTTTGCATCAACTGCAGATATAATTTTTTCTTCATCTTTAGTGGGTAAAGGGGTAGAGGATGAAAAATCACTTTTTTTATGATTAGGATAGAAAATGTATCTAATAAACTATAGATTAATTGACAAATTATTATTTGATATAATTATTGTTGATGTTGTGATATTGTATTTGATATCAAACTGGTGAAGTTTCTTAAAAATTTATTTTTATTGCCATTTATTCCAGAATTGTCCAAAATATGATTGAAGCTGAATCACTTATGAAAGCAGCTACAGACCTCAAGACAAAATATAAAGGCCTTCCATCATTAGGTGATGCTATCAAAGAGCATTTGTTACAAAAAGCTAATGAATCATTTTATAGTTACAGACACATGGCAAATGAACTGATGAAAATTTATTGTGCTGGAATTAATGTACTCTCCCAGTTGGAACAGGTTACTTCTTTTTTTAAAAAAAAATTATTCTCTAAAGTATTTAGTTAATTTAAATGTTAAATGGGTTTTCTTCTTTGAACTGATTCAATCAAAAGCTTTTATCAGTTCATAAATTTTTTCCCAAATTTATTTATTTAAGTAATTAACTTAGTGAACGTTTTGTTATTGTTCCCCTGATTGATTCAAAACAAAATTTTATTTGTGAAATAAAATTTTGTTTTATAATTTGATTATTAAATTAAAAAATAGAGTAATCATTAAGGCTGAAAGTTTTTCACATAAATATTATAAAATTGCATATGATTGTAAAAAAAAATTCATTGGTTAGTATTTTCCACAAAATCTATTGTATTTAGCTAATTGTGTATCATTCCTGAAATTCTTTAATAACAAAATTTACAAATTTATTAAAAATTAAAAAGAGCAAAAATAATAATTATTATGATTTTACTGCTTAGGGCATTAATTTCAGCCCATATTATATGTAAGAAAGTAATATCATTTTTTAAAAATGCTTTAATTACATGATATGGCATACCTGCAAGTATGAATTATAAAATGTTCAACACTTAAGAGTTATTTAGATTTCATGAAATAGCTTTACAATTTTTATTTTCATTGGTATTTTTTTGTCAAGGATTTAGCAGTTAGAAAGGATTCTAATGAAAAACCAGTGAAAAATATTGAGCCTCCAGTCATGGCCGCACTTGCAAATGAGACTCATGACATCATGGAGAAACTAAGACTATTACTTCTGTTTATTTTTTATAAAAAAGGTAATAAAGTTGATTTGTTAAAAAAAGTAATTTATCTCGTCTGAAATTTAAAATTCTGTAGACATTTATATTTAGTTTGGAAAATATTTTACGAATTGTAGTTATGTAAATATTAATTTTAGTAAAATTGTTTATGTGAAGTAAATCTAGAAAGTTTCCTTAATTTTATAAATTTTTTATTCAAATCTTTTAATTTTTTTATGATCTTATATTTGAATGTTGAGAAATATATATTAAAGTATTTTTTTTAAATTTATTTTCGTACTTTCTGAGCTAGTATCTGTTTAAGTAGTTATCAAATTTTTAGTTTGATTCTTTTTCATATAGTAATTCAATGGAAAAAAAATGTCTTTATGTTTTAAAATGTATTAAATTAATTTATTTTACTATGATTCTAACAATTGTCTATTTAAGGATGAGAGATCTTAATGCGCCAAATGGCCAATTATTTAAGATTTGAAATTTTTAGGTGTGAGAATTGAGATTTAAAATTTGATAAACCATGTTTTCATACAATATGTTTGAAACACTTTACAAAATGAAGAATTCTTTTTATTCAATATATTTTAAGAAAATGTGCAAATTAATAAAATACACTTCATAAATATAAAGGGATTAATATATTTGATATATTAAGAACTTCTTTTTCATATTTATATAAGATGAAAAATAAATATTATAAAACATTTCAACTACATATCATATTCATCAAGTTGAAGAAAAATATACAATATATATGCTGTCTCAAATATATAAAGACAGGTTGTTTTTTTGTTTGTTTTTTCATTTTTGCTGACCTGTTTCAGTCAATTTTTTAAAAAATTATATCATAAATTCCACAAAGTGTGTGTGTGTGTGTGTTTTTTTTTTTCTAATTTTCTTCAAAATTATGGATTGAATTTTAAACCCAACTTTAGTTATTTCTGATCTAATACAAGAACACTTTAAATTGACTCCATTCTGCTTGCTATAAAACGAATGAGACTATTTTTACAGATCATGCCACACTCTTATGCTCAAGAACATGGACTGATTTTTCTTTCCAATGCTTGATTTTTCTGGTCTATAAAATTATACATTACAGTATGCTCCTGTAACTGCATTCTTTAGAATTAAGTGTTTTGGATTTCTTTAAGATGATGATGAATTGTAACTTTTGAGTTCCTGCCATATTTTAGATGACAAACTTGTGTTAGTAATCTTTGTTGATAGTAAGCCCTTTGCAAATTTGAAGTGATCATCATTTGTATTTCATTGTCTACCAGGTCTTCTTCAAAAATAAAAATCACCTTATGATAAGAGTCCATAAACAACAATTTGACTTCTAATTCTTGGCAAATCTGAGGAGAAAAGTAAATTTTCAAATTTTATCCTTTTTATTTGTGTAAAGTTAATGTTCCCAGGCTATATTTTAAGCAACAAAAGTGATACAGTTTTCATTTTTGACTTTATAATTGTGCTTCTGCATAAGTACAATACACAAATTTTTTCATGACTTTTGTATATTCTGTATATTTTTGGGGCACTTCTTTTTTTCGTGTGTGTGTGATAGTATATAAATTAGCTATTATTTTTACTGAATGTTTTTTTTTAATGTATTGATAATTAAATCGTAATTTTGACTTTACTAACTTTATTCTAAAATGTTCTCTTATTTCCTGATCTATTTCCCACTTTTTATTTAATTATTTTTTACACACTCTAGAAAACTGTTGATTTCAGCATTTTCTCATGCTCCATGTGAAGGGATACAAATTTCCAATGCTTACAACATTATATTAAAAATGCTTAAGATTCTATTTTTAAATTGACATGTCAAAGATATCCCCTTCAAAATTGTATAATAAAATCACTGAAGGGAAAAATTTGTCTCTTTTTTTTTCTTAGATTATGATATAAACAAACATCAGCTTATCATCACTTTTTCCTTGTTTATAATATGCCTCCTGTGTTGAAATGAATCAGAGTTAAAATTTCATGTTTCTTCTATTCGGCCATGAAACTGTTAAAATATGTTTTACACACATGCTCATATATTCTACCCTTCTTTTGAGAAGTAATTTTACTAACACTGATATTTACTTTTTCTTTCTTTTAATGTTTCCTTTTCTTAAAGGCATCACTAAACAAAATTTTGATAATATTATCAGAACTAGTGGTATAAGTTTTGCTGCAGCAAGTACTATCACAAATATTTTGCATTTGGACATAGATATCTTCAGGCCAGTAAGTTATCAATATCTTAGATTCTAATTTCTTTTTATTATTTGCAACTGTTTCATTATTTTGCTTTATAATAAAAATATTGCTACTTTTGAATTTACTTATAAAAATTATAATTTTTTTTTATCAAATTCATTTAGCAACAGTTTAAATTTTATGAGATTAATTTAAAAAAAAACCTCTTCTGTCAGAATTACTGTGAATCTGTTGACCCATGTGTGGCTGAATATACAGATCCCTCAAAAGTTAAGTACAAGCAGTCACGCTGGAGCCCTATATTAAAAAATGTCATTCTGGTAAGTTTTAATATTTTGCATTTCTTTGAATTACAGATTGTTAGCTAGTTTTATTTCTTAAATTTAACATTCGTTTCCAATATTGGTTTACCAGTAGTACTTTTAAAAGGAAACTATTTTTGGGGAAAAAATTATACCATTTAATAAATTGAGATAATAATAGAAGCATCAATATTTTTTACATTAAAAATATAAAACTATGTATAAAACCAAAGAAGAATGATTGATCAATGAATCTGATAGTTATTAAAAACCCTTTTTTAGGCAGTAATTGCACAAACAAATATTTAACATTCAAGGATGATTTCTATAATAACAATTGAACTCGGATTGTTAAATCAATTATTATTCTAGTAAGGCATGCAGGATAAATTAAATCTACAATAAACATTAAAAGCAAAAATAAAACTTTATTAAGTTTTACAAAATATTGAACAATCATTAGACGATTATTTTTTAAATTCTCTGAAATACTCAGTGAAATCTCACAATATATATAGAGTTAAAGAAGCATTGGTACAATAAAAACCCTTTACATAAATTACTTTAGGATGTACCACTATGATTGTAGCTACTATTTAATTTTATTATATTTATATTTGTTAATGCTTTCTAAAAGGTCAATATAATATGTGCAAAATAATAATAATAATTGTACAATGTACAATATATTTCAATAATCTAGATTAATTTAGAACAGTTCGAATTGTGATAACTTATATCAAATCAGTTATTTCTTAAAAAGAAATATAACCTATATAATAATATGATAATCATTGAAATCTAAACTGCTACATATAAAATGTTTTCACATTAATCTTTTCATGAATAAAAGTGGAGATTATAATCAGCATATATTCATTAATGGATAAATACGAAGTTCTTCTACAATGTAGTCATAAGAATTAACATTACGAGATGCCCAGCAACATTTAGTGTACCACATGCAAACATATCAGTGTTATGTATTTGCATGTGGTAATAATATACTTAAGTGAAATAAACCATATTCAATTCTTTCTTGTTTTCCTACTTCCCCCTCTCTTGTGATCTATACTCTGTTTCACCCTAAGTTGGCAGTATTGTAAAAGGTAGAAAATGTGACGCTCCGCGTTGGGAAAGAGTTCCCCATCAATTCCGACTTTAAAATAGTTAAAATGTGCAGAAATTTATTAAATAATATCATAAATTACAGAAATCCTTTTTTTTTTATCGGTATGTATTTAAAATTATTCTGAAGTTAGAAGTGCTTATCTATTAAGTATTCTGTAAATAAAGCGAACAAATAAAACTAAAAGATCGGCACAATGAATTTCACTTTGGCTAGAACCGGTTTTCAAGGTCAAATATTTGGCACGCTTTTCTTTTACATCTCCACCAACTCGGCTTCATTCAGTTTGCAACCGTTATAATCTTTCGTACTTTTTTATTCTTGCTTTTTTACCAGCTGATATTTTTGATACTATTAATCACATTAGGTTACTAGTTTTGATTGTTGAATATTTATTCGATTCGTTATTTTTATTCACTTCTAAAATGTCTGAAAAAGTGAAAATATTATCACCGACTACGCTGTGTATACCTTCAAAACGAGTGAAACCAACAAAAAGTGCAGCATACAGAAACATATTAAACGTTTATTCTCAACACCGAGAAAACCCTCAAGATTCTATCGATTAAATCGTCGATAAAGTTTCGCACCTTACAGGTGTTTTGCAATGAACAGTTTTCCTTTTGAAAAAAGAAATAAAGGCATCCAGTCCTTTAAGTACCCCTGGAAAGGAATGACCAGGCTCAGTAAGGTAAGCATTCAGGTCTTGTAAAATATGATGATTTTACATTATCCTATATTTGAAGAAAAATCCATGCATATTTTCGTAGAAATGAGATCCCAACATTAGATAAAGTTTTAAAAGATGTGAATGATTATACTGATATCTTTTCGAAAAACATTAGCCGAACTACGCTTTATCGAATATTGAGATTTAGGGTTTTCTTTTGAGAAACGATGAAACGAAATGAAATAACATTAATGATTTATTAAAATAATGAAAATAAGGAAACAATTAATTCTCCGATAAAGTGATAGTATAATAAAGTAAATAAATATTTACTATTTGGTGAAAAATTTGCAATATAAAGTTTCGCCAGTGATCTGCATTTCTAGTCACTTTGTACTTTAAAATAACCCAGTTCCCCTGACAACGACTGTTATTCGGCATGCCTAGAATATACACTACTGCCAAGTTAGTAAACTGCTATTCTCTGTTTCACCCTAACTTTAATTACAGAGTGCTATTGATGGTACACTGAGCAAGGATCTTTATCCCTTCTTAAATAATGAAAAAGGACAACAGCTAACTCCAGTTGAAAGGTATAGTTAGTTTTCAAAATAATAAATATACATAAGTGATAATATATCTTTTAAATAAAATTAATTTTGTTCAACATAAGCCCCAAGAAATGATAAATGAAAAATCTGATTACTCAAGCAGGAGAGAAATCCCTAATTTTCCATCATTTATAAAGCACAAGGATAGTTAAACTTTTTTTTTTTACCAGTTATTAGGCTACATATATTTTTAGCATTGTGATTATTTTAAAATGATAATAGCCAAAAAAAAAATGTACAAACATTTTAGATTAAATAAAAATTATGATAAATCATGAACAATTACTAATGCTTAATTTTCAGGGACGTATTCATTATATTATAAATTGAAATTTAATATATAAAAATTGACTGAATTTTTTTTTTTTTTTACCTCCCATAAGATTTTTTTAAAAATATTATCATGCTCATTTATATGTAACAGCAGATCTATTTGCAAGTTTTCAGAATACATAAAGCTTTATTTCAAATGTTACAAATTAATAGCAGTAGCTGTCTAGCTACTTCTATGAATTTACAAAATTGTATATGATAATAATAGTGGTGTTATTCAGTTTTCGTGTTGAAAGTACTTTAATATCAAGTTTAAAATATTTGTGAAGGAAAAAAGAAGGTACCAATCTCTTTAATTTTACAAATTATGTGGCCATAATTTTATATTTCATATGATATTAATGAAGAATATTCGATAAACATAGCAAATTTTTAGTAACATTTTCATAAAAGAAAATATTAAAAGTAGGCTTTTTTTAGGGAAAAACAATTAAAGAATATCAAAATGAACCCTAGTTATCAACATAAATGCAAATCTACTGTATTTAATCTGTTAGAATTAAAAAGAAAAAAATATCAGTATTTTTTTCACTCATCTTGGATAGTGTATTGAAATGATTTATGTAATTAAAAGAATAACATATATAATTGAGTGAATTATTAACAACTAAAATCACAAAAGATATACACAATTAAAAACATTGTATACAATGTTACAATTTTTTTTTATAGTGAATAACTATCCGTAAAATATAAATTTTTTTTAAAAGCTTCACTTTGACTAGTTCTTTTGCTTATTTTATTATTGAAATGCGAATTAATTATATCTGTTCTTATAACCATTATGATTTAGTTCTCCAATTTGTGTTACTATCACGACTGTCAAATTTTTTTTTGAAATGATTCATTTTTGTAAAGTAGGGTTTCTATTAATGTCTTTGTTTTCAATATGAATTTTAAAGTATAGTAAATCAAATGTCTATTGATTACGTTTCATTTAATATCCATATTGTTAATTTTTTTAAATTGAAGGCTGCGAATTTTTTGGAATTATTACTTTCAATGAATAACTTTGTTTCTTTACTTCTAGAACTGGCTACTGGTGTGTAGATAAAAAATATGAAAAGGCATCGAGGTTATTTGTCTTTATTGTTGGTGGTGTGACTTATTCAGAAATGCGTTGTGCATATGAAGTGATGAAAAAATATACAGGTTGGGAGATCTTTGTAGGTAATAAAAACAATATATATTTAATATTTGTTAAAAGTGGAGGAAAATAGGCCTATAATAGATTCTTAAGAAACTTCAATGTTATATTTCATTTCAATCCAGGTTATCCGAAAGGAGAAAAAGATAAGATTTATAAATCTTGGTTATGACTAAACACTTTCAGAAATACATCATTAACAATATACTATAATTCTGCCGCATGTGGCAGCTTACATGAATACAATTCAGAAAGAAAAAAAATGTTCAATTGATTTGCAACATTTGAACTCTAAATCAATTGATCAGTATATATTATGTGCTCAGTTGCTCCAATAACGTTTTTGTAGTTACAGTAGAAGCCTTTCTCATAGAAAGTTTTCACTTCGGTGCTGTTTTCAATTATTGATACATTAAAATTGCAAATTCGCTATTATGGCATAACTTTTGAAGATTTGCAGAATCTACACCCCTAACTATTTTGTTATATGTGAATTGTTCATGGATGTGTTCATTTTTCATTGATTAGTATACCCATCATCGTTATTATATTTCTTTCATATAAATGAGGCATGAATACATTGTTATGAATATATATATTAACATTTTATTTTACATATAAGAGCAAACATAATAAAGGAATATAGAATTTTGATTTTCATGTATGCTTAAGGAACAGTTTAACTTATCTATTCATATACCGAATAAAATCATAATAGTAAATTTCATGGTTCTACTAATCAAAATTTTAAAAATACAATAGAAGACATTTATCAAATTAATACTTAATCTAAAATATTATTTGCAGCTCTTATTTAGATGTAGTTTTGCAAGATTTCAAAAGCGTGTATTATAATTTGTCTAGTGAAAAACAGATGCAATTTTATAATTAACTAGAAATCCAGAAAATTATGGTTGATTTCCAGTTGCATAACTATTTTCACAAGACATTTTTAATTATCAGGTTAAAATTTAACAATGAGAATATCATTAAAATTACTACATGCTATGTTTATTAATATATAGCAATGTAACAATATAAGTATTTGTTAAATTTCAGCCAACATTTTTTTCTCAAAAGTTTTAACATTTTAAAAATGAATTCTCATTCAATTCTTTGGTTTTAGGTGGAGATGATATTATAACACCAAATTCTTTCATTGAAAAATTACAAGAACTACACAATTTCGTAACTTATGTTTAGCATTTGATGAGGAAGAGTTCATTTTGCTGTATGTACATATTAAATCATTATAAGTTAATTTTTACCTAAATAAAATGCATATTCCACCTTTCAAGACTTGTTCAATTGAATACAACCCTCTATATATGCATGTGAAATAAAGTTGGCATATGAAAGCATATAACAATTTTAATTGTAAAACTGCAACATTTACAATTTAATACTTTAACTGTACATATTATTTTCATAAGTGGTATACAAGTAAATCATTCTTTCAAGAGTCATGAGAAAAATTAAAACATAACATTTCTATCTCATTTCAATTAAATTTCTATATAAAGAGATGCATATGACTTGGGAATGTGAGCGAAATTCGTAGAGTTTATATTCAAGAACAATCAACTCCAACAAACATTTCAAAAATCACTGGTACCAGCTAGTGATCCAAAACAATATGCAATTTTTTTAATAACTTGTTCATGAACTTTCAAAATAACAAATACTGTCTCAAGCTATAGCCTTGGCTTCAGGTAAAAAGGCCTCCCAGTGTTTGATAAGCTGAAACAAATGCACAATTAAAAGAGAATTCAAACTAATATAAAAAATGCATTGATTTCTAATAAAACTTAACTCAAAATATCAAATAGAAATCTTTATGAATGTTCTATTAAACAAATAAATTTTATTGAAAATTTAAAGATAGTATGTAGTGATAATAAACTAAAAGTATATGCAAGATTTCCAAACAAATTCATACAGTATTTTTTGAATGGACTGTTTTGTCTTATATAAAGACAAAAATTACTAAAAATTTAACAAATTTTACTGATAGTCTACTCTAAATTTTTAAAGCATATATGAAACTAAATATAATTTGCTACCAAATATTTTAATGATAATTAACTTATTTGTATCTATCTTCACTAATTATAATGGCATAAACATTTAAATATTGTTTTTAATAATCTTTTGTTGTAACTTTATATATATATATATATATATATATAAAGAATACACAGGCATACTATAAATGGGAGAAACAAGGTTTTTCAAATAATAATACTAGAATGAATGCAATTCATATTAAAAGTGTTGCTACAATAAAAAACTAGATTAATAAAATTTATATAGGCAATTATTTTAAAATATTTTTATGATAGGTTAAATTACAAGCATATAAAAATTACTAACCTGCTGCTGAGTTTCCAATAGGGATTCCATGTACTTTATTATGCTGACTTTGAAATCATGCACTCTACTTTTTTCAAAACGTTCCACTTCCTTTCTAATCATTTTGGAGATGTTTTCAAACTCTTCTTGACCTCGCTCTGATTTGGCTTCCCACTGTTAAACAAAATATTTTTATTAAAAATCTTTATATAAGATAGATTGAGAGCAAGTTAATATATAATTTGATTAAAAAGACAGTATTACCTCAATCACTTCCTCTTTAGCTTGAGGGATCTTATCTGTTTTTCCAACAAGCTCAAGTTTTGCCTTCTGTTCCCGTTTCTTGGTTAACACCTGCTGAGCATGTTGCCATGTTTGATATACTTTGACTCTTTGATGAAAGACATCCTGTGGATCAAGAATTTTATTTTCATACTGTTAGATTTGATAACAGAAAGAATGCAAAATTTAGAAATAAATTTAGATTAAACTCTAAACTCTTAAATAATGAGTTCCTTTACCAAAAACTAACAAATTATATTAATAAACTACAAATACATCTCGTCAAAAAATATGAATTGAAACATTTAGCCATATATATACAAAGTTTCTCAGCAAAATTAGGTCACAAATGCTTGAAAGACACGATAAATGTCATTGCATAGGATTTCATTTGAGCATTCTATAATAAAATCCTATGACCTCAGGGGCATCCGCACCAACCGAGCGCACTCGTAAACAATGATGTCTATAAACCCAAGATTTCGATCCAGTCTATCAGTAGAATATTTTTCTTCCACATGTTTACCAATATTTCAGTTGATGACCTTAATAATACTTTGTTATTAATTAAAATATATATATAACATTCACTTGTTTGTACTCATTTTTGGTGCAGATTGAACTCCATACAGGAATTTTATACCCTCCCAAAGTGTGTAATGTGTTTTGAACTGAAGGTGTTTTTCATAACTTTAATATGAACAGGATTTTGGATTTAAATACTGGATCTCTGCTGATGTCAGTTATGATCACTGAATCTGGTTATAAAATGCGGAAATATATATCCCATGTCTGGCAGAAGCATTTCCAACCCAGCATTATTGATTCCAAATCCTCTAGGCACTCTCTATCTTCCAAGAAATTTGCATTCTTAGTGCTAAGGTATCTTGTATACACACGAAAAAAGAAGATATCCTTGTAGAGATACAACAAAAAAATTAAACAAAAACTGGGATAAAAGATAAATGAACAAATAAGGCAATGACTGCCTTGTTTTACCTTCTTTTACCATTACTTATTTACGATTCATATTTACAAGCAATGACTTCTACTCTTAAATCATAACCCAACAGCTAATGTCTAAGTTATTGGAGTATTTTTCCTAACTCGATAAGCTAAATTGATAAAGAATTATATTTTCTTGAGTCAACTGATATTAATCTATACTAATATTAGTTATACTAATATAACTACTATTAATACTGGTTTTTATTTCTTTATACTAAACGAATATATTAAAAATAAGTTTGCAGCTATGAGTTTCCTTAATCTAAAATTAAGTATAATATAAAAATGAATTTAGATGAAACAATTATTGACATTTAATAAAAAAAGATTTAAAATTTTAATTTGATAAAAATTATAAATTAGGCCTATATAACTATTGTAAGCTATCTGAATAGAAGTGGAAAAGAAATAAGCTATTAAAGATTCAAATGACTGATTATACTTTCAATCCATATCAAACTGGTTCTATTTGTATGATAAGAATATACTAACTTTGACAGCACCAATAAGAGCAATATAATCCTTAAGTAACTCTGCAAGCAGGAAAAAATCTTGTCCAGCTTGTTGGCTATGTAACTGTTCTATCTTCTCTTCTACTTCTGATAATTGGGATAAAGCCCTAGATAAGGCTGTATGTTCCTCACAATTGCCTAACATGGCTGCACTTTTTGCAAAAGCTCCAGTATTTAAGGCTAATTCTGCAATAAAAAAAAGAAGTTTTGTTTAATATTCTTCTAACATGAGCTGCTATGCCTACATAAAAAGTATATAAGTTGTAATAAATTGGCAGTAATATTTGCGATTACATTTATAAACTTATCTTGACTTGAAAGACGGTTTGTCTTAAATTGAAAAATGTATTCTCTGGTATAACCACCCTAGTGCATTTTCCAGATTTTTTATAATTTCTTTCTCTATTGCTTAAATTACAATTAATTAACTGTTTAACTCAGAAAAACTGTACGATAATAACGGAGAATGCATTTTTCAATTTTAGGACAAACCCTTTATTTTAACAGCAAATATCTTTGCCAATTTTACAGATAATTCCATGAAACTTTTTTTCTGTGTTTTTATTATGATATAGCATACATTTTCCAACATGACTTTTGAATCAATATCATTTATTTTTTTAGTTCATTTTAAAAACTTTTTTTCTACTGCTAGAAAGAAGTGCTGTAATCAATCTTAATAAATACCTTTAAAAGGCACAACTTTAATTTTAAGAAGCATAAAAGGACTTTATTGATCATCCTGTATACATAAATATAAATTTTACAAACCTTTGCGATGAACCACTAGAGATTCTACACTTGTGTGCAGCTTCCTCAATTGCTGGTCTAGGTTTTCTATCTGGTGTTGTTTCTCTTCAAACCACTAAAATTCATCATTAAGTAAAGTATATATAACAATTAATTATAAATTTAATGATTAATAACAATAAATTTCTGCAATAGGTAGATCTATCACAGCCTACCTGAATAGCATATTGTGGATTTGTAATTAAAACCTATCCTCAAGATGAGAGAAGGAGACAGCATGAAAGGAAAATAAATCAAGAAATATCTTTAGAAAAAAATAAGCAACAAAGGAAAAATATCAGACAAACAAGGATTTCATACAGAAACAATACAATGAGGTGATTGTGCAATGAAATATATGGGGGGAAATTTTAAATTGACATAGAACATTTTATGCACATAAATTCTTTGATTTTTAAAAAAAATCAAATCATGTTAGTTTCATATTGAGGTATTCATTCGTTACAATTTTCCTAGTGAAATAATTGCGGTAGTCTTAAAGTGTCAAATAAGATGAAATTTAGAATAATGAACATTTGCAGGCTTATTTTGTCTTAAGATATTTATTTCTAACAATTAAATTTAATTTTGACTATGTGCTTAACTTATACTTAATAATTACACATTCAAGAAACAGATTATAAATCATTGATGTGCATTAACACAATGTAAATGTAATTGTGAGTGTTATTCTTAATTGTAAAATATGCATGCAAACCATTAAATATATAATAAATTACTATTTTTTTTTAAATTCTAAATGAATTTTAAAAATATTTAGTGTTTATATTTATTATAAGGTAGTTAATTTAGCAAGAAAAGAAATAATCATATGAAAAATTTAAAAAAAAAATAAGAAAGCCTATAGTACTTGTCAAGAATGAGATATATTACAATTAGAACAATTGTATACATTAAAGAAATTTTAATATTTACTAAGAAAATTTTTAACTTTAATGGTAGATATTTTTTGATATGATATTTGAAAATTATTCAGTGCTATTAGCTGTCAAGACAGGATTAATGGAAATCTACAACTATAATAAAAAAAAGCAATGTAATTAATTCACCCTTTTAGATTAAATTTATATTAAATAGCATATCAAACGAGTACAATTTAAATTGTTACGTAGCATCAATCAAAATAATACACATTGTTTAAATTGAACATATCTTGATTACATATTTCAGTTCAATTAAATGGGAATTAAGGGCTCAAAAGATAAAGTATCTAATTTTATTGTAATGCATTTTTACTAACACAGTACTACTGAAGATGAAGTTTGCGTTTATACCAAGTAGGTTTAAAATACTATTAAATATTTAATAGATCTAACAAAAGATTCCAAAGTAAATTAATCATTTGAATCGTAAGATATTTAGATGCATGTAATGCACATATTTTATTCTAATAAAATTTAAAAACTAAAAAAATGCTGAAACTTTATTTTTATTTTTCTTTCAATCTGGTTGTTAGATTTACATAACAAACATTTACGGTTTACAAAACAAACAATACTAGGTTTTTTAATCACAAAGCTAGGAGAGAAACAGACAAGAGGTCCTAGTAATGAGTCGACAAATTTAATTTTTAATAAAACTGTATGCATCTGAAATATTTACATGAGCTTGAAAGAAAAAAAATGAAAATCATATTAAACATATAGAACTAAAAAAACTTAGCTATAAATGCAAATAAAAATAACTGAATATCCAAACCTAAAAAATGATAAAACATGTTTATGATACAATATGTGAAAAGGTCAAATTATTCTTACTGGATCCGATTCATCCATTTTGAATGTCATTTTATTAACAGAATCTCCAACTCGATTGAAAAGCCGCATAACTCCGGCACCACTTAGAGCTGACGTACTTTTAGCTTTGGGTAAATCTACTTCCATCTCTAAGAATTCCCTAAAGTCTGGATCCATCCTTAAAACTGGATGTTCAGCAGTACGGTTTAAGTAACGTTCCAAAGCAATGCGCCTTTTTTCTACAAACTCAGCTGAAGAAATTGTTTCATCCTTTGACATCTTAATTTTTGTCATACCTGATTATGGAAAAAAACATTTAAAATATTACTTTAGCTAAAAAGACTAAAAGCACTTAAAACTGTCAAAGCACTATTAATAGAAGAATAATTATAAAATTGCATAGAATAATTTACCAAAAAAAAAAAAACAAGCTTGTTAAAGACACAATTTTTGCTCTACTCCAGTGGTATGATATTTCACATAAAAATTCTTTCATAAATTTATTTGCACAGTTTCAGAAAAAACAAAGGGAAGATATTAGTTAAAGACATGTTCATATGACTGTATGCAGTAGAGTGAGACTAAGCTAATCAAAGGTGACAGGATAATGCAATTTCAATTTTTAAACTAAAAAAATGACAAACAATTCAAATAGATAAAAAAACTTATAATTTAATTTCAATAAATAAACAGTATTTAGTATATTGAAAAAGAAAAATAAACAATACAAATTCACACCTATTTTTTTTTTAAAAAAGGTAAATTTTAAAAATATTTCAAATAATCAATTTTATTTCATCAAGCCATTAAAGATAGTTATTTTAATATCTCAATTTTGATTCTTTAAAAAAAATGTATCATTTTCCACAATTTGTTAACTTTTTCTAAATATCCATACACATACACACACAAAAATTAATATTGTTTCAGATCAACCATATCTCAAAAATTTTGAAGAATTTGATATTATTACACTTCGAAAATTACACTAATAAAAAAAATCACTCATTTTTTTATATGCTGTATTTTCATTAAATGAAACAATACATTTTTCAATTTGTTATATTAGTCAGTTAATTTTCATAGATTAAAAGAAAGTACTTAATTATTTTTCAAAATATTTTTTTAATGTATTCAAAATAAATGTTTGGCACTATGAATTTAAAACAAAAACATCTTTTTCAGAAATATCCTGTGTTTTAAAATCCTGTTTCCAGTGAATTAAAGACTCATTTTAGAAAGAAGGACAGAACTGAGTTGCTTTCACACTTTAATCAATAATTAAATAGTCAACAAAATTATCCTAATCTTGAGTATTTAAATATTTTAAATTTCTTAGAACATAAATAAAAATGTTCATAAACCTAAGATTTAGACATAACACAGGCTTGGAAGGAATGAAAAAAAATAAAGCTAAAATTCATAACAAAAATGAATTGTACCAAACATAAACATTGAAATACAAGATAAGTATGATTAATTAAACAAAGTAAATTTACAATAAGAGAGCCCAAGATATTAAAAAAATTATTACAGGAAAGGAATCGAAACACATCAATCTGAAGAATCAAAATTTGGTTTAAAACATGATGAAATCTGTGACAATACATCATGTCTGATGATATTCATAAGTGATATTACTGTCATCAGAAACACTCATAACTGGTAATTTCTTACAAAATGATTGCTCTAGATAGGTGGCATTCTCAAGAGAGGACACCACCCTACCTTAAAAGAAAGTTGAGGAAAAAACAAATTATAGTAAAAGCTATATTTAAACTACCAGCTAAAACCATTCATTCGGAAAAGAATCACTCAGAAAAAGAAAAAAATTGAAATGAAAACATTTGAGAAATAAAGTTTTAATTTGGAATTAACCGAGTTTTAACAGTATAAAATTTGCCTTCATGTAGTATATCATTGACATATTCTTTCATACTAATGATCATTTTCATAGTATTTGTTTAGTTTATGTATGATGTCAAAACTCGTTAGTTAGCCATAAAGCCAAAGCTTTATTATTAGTGTTTTCTATGCATACATACTAAAACAACTTTTTACAACAATACAGTTTTCCTTCAATCTTATTTATAGGAGATTTTGCCAATAGGTCTTGTGTATAATAATTTTTACATGTTATAAAGAATTTTTTTTATAAACTCTTACTAAGGCAATTCTGCTCATTGGATTTAAGAAGTTTTAATGAAGACCAGTTATTCAAAGTTTATAAGCAAATAGAGTAAATTTGAAAAGCATGATTTATATACCATTAAGATCTAAATAATCACAGTAAAAATCAGGTGTAAATCTGATAAAGACATAATACCTATCATATCTTTTTCAGGGGCAGGTGGAACAATGCGACCCAAATGTAAATGCTTTTCCACCAACTTTCCATGCAGACCCAGAAAATCACTAAATCTCCTGGAGACAGAAAACCCTTTCTTTTTATAATATGGAAGATTTGTTTTAGTATGAACTTTGTAGACTACATAAGCACCCATTCCATCACCAATCTTTTGAGGATCGGATACAGATATATTGAGAAAAGTATCTTCCTGCTGAAAAAAATAGCATCAGTCTCATTACACTACATTACATAAGAATTTCTATTAATATAAAAAATATGTTATAAATTAATAGCTCAAATTCGTTCAAGAATTCAAAGACAAATGCAGCTTCTTTCATTTTTTCTTTAAAAAATAAGCATAATATTTCAGATGCCTGAGCATAACAGACTAATGATAGCAAAGCAAATATAATAAATGGTATTGAAATGATTGGCACGAATTTGTAGTTGGAAAAAACTTAAATATCTGCAATTGGTAATTTTAGCAATCATTTAAATACCTTTTTTCTTTAAAAAAAAAAAAAAAAAAAAAAAAGGCTAAATTATAATAAGGTATATAAAAATGATAACAATCTAAAAGCTGATTTGTTGCACTAAAAATTATAATTGTATTTGATCTTCGTTTCAACCAGTTGCAATTTCAATGCAAAGATTTACAGTAATTTAAGTTATTTTGTTAGCCATTATTTCTTATAAAAAATATTTACTTCTGATATTTCTTAGAAGCATCAAGACAAAATTAATGGATATATTTATAAAATGAAATATGAAGAAGAAATTCCTAAATGAACAAATTCAGTAAGAAAAAAAGCATTTTTCGAGTAGTTCATTACAGTAGAAGAAATAAATTTCAATCTATTTTGGATGATTTCATTGATTTTTACTATTTAACTTCAGAAGTTCCATGAATGAAAAGTTAATCATTCAAGACTGAGTTGATATATTTTTTTGATGACATGCAAGAATTTTACAAACTTACTTTTTCATTAATAAAATTGATTTCTTGAAGCACTTTAATATTTTATCAATGATAAATCTTAAAATGAAACAATACAATGGGAATAACGATTCAATGGTAATCACTGACAAATTAGAATAAAATAATTCTCTAAGTAAATGCATCTTATTTTAGAAAAAATTTCCTTCAAAACATTACGTGCCACTTATTCATCTAACAAATAGCATTTAATAAATTTACAATTTTCAATAAAGCAATTTTTATAAATTCCGGTGCAATAATACATCTCTGAAAGAATATTTATAAATTATGAATCTATTTTTATCAACATTAAACAAAAAACAAAACTTTATGTTTGAAATATAGTTAATCCAATACCTCTTCAGAACTTTTATTTGCAGTTTTACGAGGCTGTGGTAGAGGTGCATCCGAAATCTTCATCTCAGCAGGTGGGGAAGTGGCTACAGGACTGGACTTATTAAATTCTTCTTCTGGGGTACGGAATTCTAGTTTCGATTGAGCCGGTTGGGCTGCAGGAGTATCATCATCTAAACTAACTTCTTCACCTCCACCTATAAATAGATTTATTATATATATTAAATAAGCACAGTTGCTATTCTACTAGTTATTAATGACATATTAAATATTAAGATTCTCATTGTACATATTTTAACCCCCCAGAAAATTGATGTTAGTACAAACATTTGAGATAGCTATTCCATTTTAATAGCTATTTACCTATACATTCAAAACTTTCATTATAAGCCCATACCTGCAATTAGTGGAAGAAAAAACACAAGCTAACATTTTTAGACACTTCAACTATGATAATTTAAACAGTTAGAAAAGTGCTAACCATCACATATGCTAACTGCATTTAAAATCTTTAGATGAATTTAATAGCCTGAAGCAATATATAATTTGTCTTTAGCTGAAAATGAAGGAGACATTTTCTAGATAAGCTTCATAATAAAAATGTGAAAGGAATTTTGCACCAATTTCATAATCAAAGTTACTTTGAATATTTATGATTATCTTGACTGCTAATCTATTAATAAGTAAATTTTTTAATATTAGGTTGGTTTTTGTTTTTTTTTTTTTGTAAAATGCATTATTAAAGACTAAAATTCCTTTGTCTTATCAAATTTAAAAGTTGCTTTAATAACATACATAATAATTTACTAAATAAAAATAAAACGATTATATATAAAATTTCTTTATTCAATTTAGTTTAACATTTTAAAAAATCTGATAACTGACAAATCTGAACTTTTATCTTAGATACTGAGATCTCATTTCATCCTCTTCTTTTGATTCTTAAAATTTAATCAGAAATTTTTTTCCTAAATATATCTTTTAAAAATAAAAACACTCCTCATATACAAAAATATTAAAGAATATTGAAGAAATTACTAAAAGAACAAAATCTCAGGTAAAAATAACCAAATTTTGAAAATAAACCCCGGATATCTTTGAATTTTTAATTTTGTTAAGCTTATTTAATAAATTTCTAAAAACTTACCACTCATGAGATCATCAATCCCATTCCTTGAAAGCTCTTCTTTTGGTTGTGACTATAAAAAAAATTATATATATAAAGCATGCACTTCATTTGTTAAATATTCTATCAATTTTCCTTTTATTCATTTCAACTCTTTCAAGATGATGGTTTCTTAAAATAAAGGCAATCTTATAAATAGAAATAATTTAAGGAATGAGAAATGCAATGAAATCAAATTATAATTTCTACAGAAATAAAGTTTTAACTTAATATAAATAAAAGTCATAGTGACTATGTATGTATATATTTTCCTATTTGTCCTCTTCTAAACAATTTGGTCAAATCAAACAAATTTTGCATACTTAATAAAGAAAAGAGGAAGAATACTGTTAACTTTTCAAAGTGCAAACATTAATTAAATATTCAATTAATAAAAAAATAATTCAAAAATTTATATCTTTTTATACAATAATTTCACAAGACATTCCAGAAAGATATATTTACACCAATTAAAAAAATTACCCTTTCAATAATACCAATTTTATTGTCGAATTTTGTTAAAAAATTTAATGCAGCCAATTTCAAAATAAGAAAATATACTTTACTAAGTAATATCATTTTATAGTTGTCGTTCATTTCTCTTTAATATATAACAATTAACAATTTATTATTGGCTTTAAAGTAATAATTTATAAAATTACTGAAACAAGAAAAGTAAAATTTTTACAAGCTATTACAACAAATGGCAAACAATTATTTCAGGTTGTAAGGGACCACGCTGAAATGCAGTGTGCAGAGAGATTGAAAGATGGACAAGAGGGTCATTTACAACAAGCGTGTAAATCTTTCCAATGATAGTAAATGAATTGCAATGTACTTCCTTCATTTTTATCAATTTTTTAAGTAGAAAAATAGTTGCATACAATTTTAAAATATGAAAAAAAAAGCAACAATGAGACATTAGGCTATTGTAATTTTTTGATGCTCATTTTTTAAAAAATATTATTAGACATTTCTTTAACTATACTCTGTTTCACCTGAACTTGGCAGTAGCATATATTCCAGGCATGCCGAATTGCAGTTGTTATCATGGGAACTGGGTTACTTTAAAGTACAAAGTTACTAGAAATGCAGATCGCTGGCGAAACTTTATCTTGCAAATTTTTCGCTAAATAGTAAATATTTATTTACTTTATTATATTATCACTTTATTGGAGAATTAATTGTTTTCTTATTTTCATTATTTTTTCAATATTATTGATACATTATTTTAATAAATCATTAATGTTATTTCATTTCATTTCATCGTTTCTCAAAAGAAAACCCTAAATCTCAATATTCGATAAAGCGTAGTTCGGCTAATGTTTTTCGAAAATATATCAGTATAATCATTCACGTCTTTTAAAACTTTATCTAATGTTTGGATCTCATTTCTATGAAAAAATGCATGGATTTTTCTTCAAATATAGGATAATGTAAAATCATCATATTTTACAAGACCTGAATGCTTACCTTACTGAGCCTGGTCATTCCTTTCCAGGTGTACTTAAAGGACTGGATGCCTTTATTTCTTTTTTCAAAAGGAAAACTGTTCATTGCAAAACACCTGTAAGGTGCGAAACTTTATAGACGATTTAATCGATAGAATCTTGAGGGTTTTCTCGGAGTCGAGAATAAACATTTAATATGTTTCTGCATGCTGCACTTTTTGTTGGTTTCACTCATCTTGCAGGTGTGCACAGCGTAGTCGGTGATAACACTTTCTCTTTTTCAGACATTTTAGAAGTGAATAGAAATGACGAATCGAATAAATATTCAACAATCAAAACTAGTAACCTAATGTGATTAATAGTATCAAAAATATCAGCTGGTAAAAAAGCAAGAATAAAAAAGTACGAAAGATTATAACGGTTGCAAACTGAATGAAGCCGAGTTGGTGGAGATGTAAAAGAAAAGCGTGCCAAATATTTGACCTTGAAAACCAGTTCTAGCCAAAGTTAAATTCATTGTGCCGATCTTTTAGTTTTATTTGTTCGCTTTATTTACAGAATACTTAATAGATAAGCACTTCTAACTTCAGAATAATTTTAAATACATACCGATAAAAAAAAAGGATTTCTGTAATTTATGATATTATTTAATAAATTTCTGCACATTTTAACTATTTTAATGTCGGAATTGATGAACTCTTTCCCAACGCGGAGCCTCACATTTTCTACCTTTTACAATACTGCCAAGTTAGGGTGAAACAGAGTATAGTTTCAAAATAATTCCAAATTATAATTTTAAAAGATTTACGTAATAAAATGATTTTGTATATAATATTTTATAAAAAAGTAATTTTTATGCTAAAAAGGTAATGTAATTATATATATATATGTACAACAAAGGATTTTAATATCATTTAATAATTTTAATATTAAAGGACCAATATCAGGTTTATCAACTAGTAATAATAAATAAATATCACTCCTTTAGAAAAAATTGCAAAATAAATTTAAGATTATCAACAGCTATCAATCCTTCAAGATTTATTAATTTTAAAGGCATGCTTAGACAAACATTGATTTTTAATAAAGAATAAATACATTTAAATAATAAGGGGAAAAGAACCATAGAAACAGTCCCTCAGTTGTAATAGTTGAATTTACTCAAATTTGTCTCGTGTTTGCTCATGCTCACGACTTCTTGAGTATGAATATTTGGCTACTAAAGGCATTAATATTTATTATAGTTCCACAGTTTCATTTTAGCTAAAAGGCTGAGAAGTGATTTTATTATAGTACTGATAACTAATGCATTCACTGATAAACAATTTTTTTAAAACTTTTTTTTGTAAATGCAGTTTTAACTTATTTTTTATTACCTTTATAGCAAAAAATATTTAAGCTAAAAAGATATACATAATTTCGTTTATTAGTTTTAACTACATTTTGTTTTGATAAATTTCAGTCTAATATTATCAAAAAAAATTCTTTATAAAAACAGAACTATCAAAGTAGTTACCTATTTGATTAAAAATTCAAGACAATAGCCTTCAAGCATTTTTATTTACATTGTCAATTGTTTTACTATTAAAGTTGGCAAATTATAAAATAACTATCACTCTTGCATATTCCCAAACTCAGTTCCTAGATTCTAAGTTACAATAATGTGTGTAATGGACAAATATTAACAAATATACTCCAAGATATAGAACATTTAAGTATTTTTAAAAGGTAATTATCAATCTGTCCAAAGGGATTGATAATAATTTAGTTATTTTAAGCATATTATTTTCAAATCAACTGTTTTGACATTTACTCTATTTCACTTGAAAGATTTAAAATAAAAATTTACATCAATGATCTATTTTATATTTAAAATAAAAAAATATTAAATGATATCTAATGATATCAAGTTTATAAAATTGTATAAATGAATAATATTGGATAATTAGAAAAATTAATTCAAAAACAGCGAGTGACTATTCAATATCAAATAATCTTTGACGGGGGAAGAAACCGACGTTTCATTTTCCTGTCAAGCGGTTAACGCCTATCATTATGATCGCAAGCAAAAACTATCAACAAAGAAGAAATAAAAGCTGCACAATGGTGAAATTACGTGTTTCAGAATTCTTATTTTAATACTTAATAACATATGATTTACAGATTTTAGCAAGTATTTATTACTTAATTATCGGTAATATCAATACTACTAGAACACCTCGATCATCGACCTCCGTTTAATACCAAGCTTGTGTTCACAGAAAACAAATTAAATTATGCATTCAAATTTCTCAGAAACGCGAGTCTTAACATAGCTGTTAAATATAATGACATGAAACTGAGTGGCATTATTATAAAGTATAATGAACTTCGAACCACACAACCACTACATTAGTATCTCATGAGTTTAAATTAAAATGAAACTAAGTCAATGGATATGAAGATATGTAATACTTTCATTATTTGCTTACTTCGACAGCAGATTTGAAAATATCTTCACTTTCTGCATCGCCTTGAGTTTCTTCGAAAGGAGGTGGTTCCCGTGAATCAGCCATGTTTACAAATTTCTTTTAATTTGAAGAAATTAAGAAATGAGCAAGAGAGCACCGCATAACAAGCCAGATGCACTGAGTCTAAAGTCACGTTCTGACAGAAATATCAGAGGCCTGCCGGAATATGTCAGCATTACTGATAATACTTTTATGAAAGAAAATAAGAACGTTAAAGAAATTAATTTCTAATACAAATAATAAAAAATATAATAATCTATTCACTTGTAACTATTAAATTTATCATCAGTGAAATCATTACATTCACATATAGTCACTCATTTGATATAGAGAACGATGTTCAGGATTTTATTCTGTCCTCTAATCCTTTTGGAAAATTTAATCGAATTATTGTAAATATTCTTCAGTGCAATATCACTTTCCAATAATAATAAATTAACAACAAAAAATCGTAAAATATAAGCCACATGATACGCGAATCGAAAGCATTAGTAACCAATAGGAGTAATTTCATCCTGAAACGTTCCCGTATACCTTCAAATACTCTCTCCCAATAAATTAAAAACTGTAAATATTGCGGAAAATGGTAAGCTCTAAGAATTCTCATTTTTTTCATATAGTTTTGCATATGAGCATTTTTTTTGTTTTGTTTATTTGTTTGTTTCGCAGAACAGTGGCGAAAACTGAACGTGTGTTCTGAACACTTTTTCTCCGAGCGATTGAACCCAAACTTTGATCTATTTTTACAATTTTAGTAGCAAGCTCACACACTAAATTACATTTGTTTAAATCATTGTCTTTTAGAATTATCGTGTTTATATATACTCAAATGCACAAAGAATGCAATCCGTTTAAGGATTCGGTTTAAAATACTGATACGAATTTTATTTCAGATTCTACAACTGTTACCAAATTTTATAAGTTTAGCTTTTTATGTTTTGTAGGTATTGCATTCACTTTCTCTAAGAAAAAAAGACAAACTACTTCCTGTGAATGGATTAATTTGAAATTTTCTTAGAAATTTCCAAATTTTGTATGAAGAACACATATCAAATTTCATCCCTTTAGATCAAATAATTTTTGGATTACTGTATTTATAGACATAATTCCAAAAAATTTATAGATATTTTTTGGACTCTGAAAGTCTAAAATGTGAAATGTGAAAAATCATCAAAATAGAGTGGTTAAAACTTTTGACGATCGCATTATTATCTTCGTATATGAAATTCAGAGGAAAAATCGGCATTGTCAGGACAGAGAAAGCAAAGAGATCAACCCGTAAATGAAATAAATGGATTCTAGTCTAATAATTTTTAAATAATTAGAAATAAAAGAAATAAAAAATGTTTTTACAGATCTGTAGAACAAATCTCAAGTCATAAAAATAATATGAATTTATCACTAAATTAGAACTGATAGTTGAATACGGGATTAAATGAAATCTCTAGTATTGATCAAAGGTTCTCATTTTAAGAAATGGAAAGGATTAAAGGCGAACATAAAATAAAATAACAGTCTATGGAAGACATAAGGATTTGGACAATTGCATAAATAACATTAAACAAATGAATATAAAATCAAAATATAATGAAAAATATAGTTCTATTTGCCATTTTTTTAAAATCTTAAATATATGAATAATTTTTTTAAACTGAACTTCATTTAACATAAATTAAAACTTCAAATTCCTGTTTTGAGAAACCGCGTGAAATGATGTTTATTAAGGTAAATATTTATATCACGCACATAAATTTTTGTTCAAAAATCTCTTTTAAATTGAACATTGCTCATCAAAATGAATTGCTGGGATTTAATAAAAATATATTCGTGATTTAATCTGGACTTTTAATATAAAACAAAAGAAGATCGCATGGGAAAACAAAAAGGTTTCCGGAAAATTCAAGCAGCACCAAAGAAAATCGAGAAAAGGGAAGCTAAAGCTTCGAAACTTGCTCCTGCCTTACAAGTTGGACCAAATGTCAAAAATATTGAACGTCTTATTGAAGAAGAAATCGAATTCGCCTCTTGGCGAAAAAAGTTGACCAAGTCATTTCGGAAAGAATTGGTAAGCTACCTGAATTGAAAATATTTCAGAAAATAGCTTTGTATATATTAAGCTTTCTGAATTTTAATGTTCAATCAACAACAAAAAAAATATTCGTAAAGTATAAAAATTCTAGAATTAATCGCATCAGAAGTGATTAAAAGTTACTTTTAAGGAATAAAAAAGACAAATTAATAACAAATTAAGCAATAAAACTTGTGCAAATGATATAATCCGGATAAATTAGAAGATAAACTTTTTCCGTATAATTTTAGTATTGTTTACAAAAATTCAAATGTTTCTGTATTTTTAATAATTCCAGCTAAGAATAAAATTACTAGTACTTAGAAATAAGCATGTGTATGAACATGGTAACTCCCAAACACAATTAGCATGATAAATTAATTTTGATGTGTAGTTTTGAGATCGAAACCCTAATAGACCATTTGAAGAGTTCTAAAGTGCATACTTAATTCCCTGCTCTATATAAAGTTAAATACAATGTATGCATTCGAAAGAGAAACATTCCTAATGATTTGAATAGACAAATATTTCAGATCTTGAGAAATATTCTTTGCAGCACTACTATATTATGAGCTGACAAGCCACTACTGCAATTTTTGCACCCGCAGTCTAAGACCGTCTTTATTTTTTTCAGAGTTACCACTACTTGCAGATGCATTTGTTCAAAAGCAGTGGGAAAATTCTCACAAAAACTTTCTCGTACAAACTCTAGTAAGAGTGCCATCTCTCCCCCGTATAAAATTGTGACCTTAGGTTAGGCGCGAATATCTTACATAGAATTGGCGAACATTATTTATGAAATATAAATCTTTGGCGTGGATATAGCATTTTTTATTAAATCTTGATTATCCTTGGCTATTAATCCCTGGGATGTGATTAATAGTACTCGAAAATCGAATTTGTATTTTAGACGAATTTATTTTACGTATTTTAGACTACGGGAAGTCTGAAATATGGAAATTCACCAAAAGCCCGAGTTGGATATTTTTAGCAATTACAATATATTTTGTACACTTCGTAGTTCAGAAAGTAATAACATAGTAGTAGGTATTTGTTCTTCATAAGAATCGATAATCACATGCAACTAACGATTCTGTAAATATTGTTTTCTAGCGTCCTTTCTTTTTTTGCAGTGAAAACAAGTTTTGTAAAAATATGACATTTCTTACAGGAGCGTTATCCTTTATTAGCTAGAGCCGTATATCTTGGGTGTGAAAAGGCTGTTGATGAACTGTTAGAAGCCGGAGAAGATGTGAACGAAAGGATACAAGTAAGACATTACTATGACATAAATAAACATATTTAAATTTAATATTTGTAAGCAATAATTGAAATAAAGACTAAGTTTTCATTTTCGCACAATCACTGTATGAAGTTTTATAGAATATTCTTTAAGACAACATCAGATTTAATTAATATCTTAAAAATTAATTGTATTTTTCCTTCTTTCTGAATTTGTAATATTATTTCTTCTTTTGTATATTTATATATCCTCCCCTTTGTTTTCGTTTTTATGTGGTAAAAATAATCTTGTTCTGCAGGATCATAAAGTGCTTGCTATGAAATATTTATTATTAAATTATGTAATTATTATGTTATTATCAAATTTTTGTCTCTGTGGTTATAATTTATTGAAATTAATGCAAAATCTATATTTATTTATTATTATTATTGCATTTAGAAAGAGATTCATGCCCAATTAGCTATCCATTATCCGCGATTGTTAAGTCCAAACAATTATCAACAAAATTTGAATCCCAAATAAAGAAAAAATACTTTTTTTTGTTTTTTTGTATAAACATAAAACAACAACTTATGAGTACAAATATCTATCTACGAACTCGTAAATAAAAATTGTTCTAAAGCATTTTCATGTTGATTTCGGTCATTTTCCCATTTATATGCAGAATGCGCTTATTCGCTATTGCTCGATCACATTATCGTTAGATGATTTCATGTATTCATCATGAATTTTATATTGTCAGTCGTGAGTTGTTGTTGTTTTTTTGTGTGTGTATGTGTGCAATATTTAAATGTACACACAAAAAATATGAGATTGAGATTTGCGTCTTGCTTGGAAAATCGAATCAAAATTTCTATTTTGCAAGTATTGCAAAACATTTTGTTATGATATAAACAGCTCTGCGAAATGGAGCTCGCAATGGAAACAGAAATCTCATAAAAATCTAAGAAAATAATCATACAAGTTTATGTTACTAATTCTTGCAAAGCACTCTTCTCTGATATGCACTGCTCTACAAGAAAAATGCAATAGCTGTAAAAATATCTAAAAACATCAGAAACTTGGAACTGAAATGGACATTATCGTCCCATTTGGACATTATATATTGTCATCCATTTGATGAAAATTATTTTATCATTTTTTAAAAAAATTAAAAAAAAATCTTTTGATACTTAAAATGATGGAATGTGAGGTCATGTGAATGATATTTTTGATCTAGTGTATCGTGTGTCTTTAGTCGTTCAATTGATATTCAAGTCTTGCTGCAGTCTCTTATTTTCCCTTGCATTCAGAATATCGCTAAAAATGCATCTAAAGTGAGAATTGTAACAATTTATGACATTTAATTAAAAATTTTTAAATTTGCAATCAGAATAATAGGGTTTATTAGAGGTATTCTGTTGTTGAAATTAGTATTTTCCAATATTGAAGAATCGATCCTCAAGTGCTATGGTAAAATTCTTCCAACGACCATATGTACAATAGTTCTATATACTATAAGTGCAGAACTATGTAGCCTATGAAAATGTAAAGAAGAATCTAATTGAAAAAATCTAAAGAAATGTATTTGTACCATAACATGATTAACAGATAGATATTTGACCAAAGGGCATACTGTACTTCCATGCATGCCAATATATATATCAATTTTTGAATAAGGCTCAGTGGTTGTAAGTAATGCTCTTTAGTAATGAAACATTCTTTTCATTACCAAGGAAATTTGCAATACTACTTAAATACTAGGCAAAAGTAAACATTTAAAATGGAATTTCGAAATGCTCTGTTGAATTGAATACAGACTGGCATCCTCTCTTGATTCCAGCTCTTTTCCTAATCTCTTGCTACAAATTTTCTACTTTCTCAAACACGAAGCATTCGAAGAAAAAGAATTAATTCAATAAATATCGACATTTCAGCTCAATAAATTTGAAAAAAAAAAACACTTTTAGGAACTATTGTTTTGTCTGCTAGAATGCATATGATGAAGATTAAAAACTGCAAAGAGAATTGTGTATTTACTTGAGATTTACTATGTACTTATTTAATCAGAATTGTACATTAGTGTCAAATTTCGGACAAAGTCTCACAGCAGGAAGACAATATGTCTATCCGCAAGCATATGGACATGATAACTCAGAAACTCAATGAATTTGACCAATCATTCATTGAGTTTCTGAATTCATGATCATTGTACCAGAATTATAGATCCATCCTAAATTTTGGATTAAATCCATTGCAAGCTTGATTGCCTGTAAAAGCTATATGTGACCATCGTAACTTAAAAGAACAATCCCAAAAAGACTGAAATTTAATATTTGACATTTATATAGATAAGTATCAAATTTTACACAAAGTTCTTCTAAGTACAATAATCTATTTTTAAATTAAAAATTAAATTATCTTCATTAAATTATGAAGATACACTAGCAAACACCAAATAACATGCTATAAAGTTGATAAAAGATCTCAATCAAATTTTCAATGAATTCTGTATAGCTCAGGAATGGGCAAACTACGGCCCGCCGGAAGGTTCTATCCTGCCCGCGGATATAATTTTAATTTTGCCGGTTCGAGGCAAATTAAAAGAAATGTATATTTATATATTATATATTGATCTCCTTTTCTACTTTGATTAAATATTAGTTTTTTTATTACGTTTTTTCAAAGGACTGATGCTCTTTTTATTTTCTCTACTTTCGTTCTAAAAAACATAAATCGACGGAAATAGCAAGAACGGACATCTTTAAATTGGTAAAGTGTTGAAAGAGGAAGTTCTTTGTTAGTTATAGCTGTAGATTGGTGCCAAAAAGCGTTATCTCTTTCTCGGGGATCAGACATATGGGAATCTAATATAGGTGAATTAGACCTCAAATATGCGCATTTTAAGCTCCAGCGAGCGGCCTTTTCTTTTGGTCCGAGTTCTAATATTATTGATTGCGTATGGAAGGATTGCAGACATACAGCATCATTGTGAATAGTGGTGAAATTATTAAAAGTATTGCGTAGCTAGTGCTTGTTTGGATTATTCGTAAAATATTTCAACTCCAAAATGGCTACTAAAATGTAAAGTTGATTCCTGCTTTTAATGACGAATGGACCTCGAAATATTTTTTACAGTTGTAAAAGATAAACCAATGTGCCTCATCTGCAATGAAGCTGTAGCAATCTTCAAAGAATATAACATTTCCCATCAGTTTACATCTAAGTATAAGAATTTAAATTACGAAGCAATGTCCGAATATGAAAGAAAACAAAATGCAAAAATTCTGTAAAAAATTATCAAGCCGACAAAATTTTTTCATTAAGGGAAGCAACAATATCCAAGAAGCAGCTACACATGCAAGTTACATTGTAGCAAACAATATTGCTAAAAATAATAAAGCTCTCAGTGATGGGGAGTTTGTTAAACAATACATGCTCCAAGTTTGTTGATGTTCTATGTCCAGACAAGAAAACTCATTCTGAGACTGTAAGCTTATCTCGAAAAACGGCGACTTCTAGAATCGAAGTCGTCGATAAAAATTTGACATCACAATTAGAGTCAAAGATTGGCCAGTTTAAATTTTGCTCCATAGCTATGGATGAAAGTACAGATATAAATGATATTGCTCAATTAGTATTATTTATAAGAGGTGTTGATGAGAACTTTGAAATGACCGAGGAACTGGCGTGCATGCTTTCTTAAAAGGGAACTACAAAGGGATGTCATATTTTTCGTGAATTTCAGGAAGGGCTTTTAACTTTGAAAATGTCTATATGCAATATTAAGACCGATGAAGTACCAAATATGAGAGGAAAAAATCTGGATTTCTGAGACTCTTTAACACTAAAGCTACCACGAGCGGGTCATTTGACCCGCTTCCAATGGCAATTCCAATGGAAAGGTGAAATGCCGGTAGGTTTAGTGTTAATCAAAATTTCCCGGGAACAATGTTATTTTTCTACATTGTATTATACATCAAGATTCTCTATGTAAATCTGAATTGAATATGAAATCCGTGCTTGATGCAGTCTTGAAGCTTGTAAATATTATTTAATCTCGTGGGCTTACACATAGGAAATTTCGAGATTTTCTTCAGTACGTGCAATCAATATTATGATGTACTGTATTACATGAAAGTAAGCTTAGTGCAGGACGTGTCTTCGAGTGAGTGTGGCAGCTGAAAGACGACATTGTGTCGTTCTTCCATGAGAAACAGTGTTCTGCGGAGTGCTAAATGTTAGAAGATACAGAATGGCTTTCGGACTTTGCATTTTTCACAGACCTTCTTTGTCATATGAGCAACTTGAATGTCAAGATGCAAGGGAAAAATAAATTTATCGACGATATCTGGGCCCATCTCAAAGCTTTTAAACTAAAACTTAATCTGTTTGCTGGGCAGCTAGCTAAGAACGATTTGTCTCATTTATCGAGGTTAAATTCAATACCCTCAGTAAATGAAGAGAAGCTTAAGAATTATGCAGATGGCTTGAAAAAATGGCATTTTGAGTTCGAACGCAGATTTTAAGATTTCAGTGCTATTCAAACAAAATTGGATCTTTTTGCCATGCCTTTCAACGTAAATTGTGAAGCAGTGAGGTCGATTTGCAGCTTGAATGAATTGAGTTGCAATCTAACAATCATTTCAAGCAGTTGTTTCTAAATATACAAAAGTTAGAGTTTTACAAATCATTATCGAAAGTAAATTTCCCAAATTTAATATCTCCAGCCCAGAAATCAGTGCTATGTTTGCTTCATCTTATATATGTGAACAACTGTTTTTAACTATGAACCTTAGAAAGAATTATTTCAGAAGGAGACTGACAGATGAGCATTCAGCCTCGTTCCTTAGAATCAGTGCATCTCACTTCGAACCTCAATATAAGTAATTTTTAAAAATGAAATCGCAATTTCATTCATCTCATTAACATATATTTAAACTGTAATACTTTTATATTGTTTTTAAAATTTTAGAAAAATTTATCTTGGCCCGCCAAACGACTTTTTCTTTTTTTTTTTTTTTTTCGATTTTTGGCCCGCGATTGAAAAAAGTTTGCCCATTCCTGGTATAGCTGTATATTTTTTGTATATTTTTATATATTGTACTTTTTTCTTTACAAAAACTGTTTGATTAATAGGATGGTAGCACTCCTGTTATGATAGCCGTGGATAAAGGGCACATTACGATCCTGCAGAAACTGCTGAAAGCCGGTGCAGATTTGAGATTGGCTCGCAATGTAAGATACAATAAAAAATTTGATTTTTACTATTTTTAAAAATTAATATTGTTATTTATATAAAATGAAGATTATTTCTTATATAAAGTCTGAGTCGATTTATTATGTTGAAAGTCAAGTTTAAGTTCTTTTAAGTAGGTAATTTGTTGTTGGTGTTCTATGTAATAACGTCATGAACAATATTAGTTGAATACATTTGTCAAATTTATGTCTTCCATTTAAGAAAGAATTAATTAATTTTTTAATGCAATAAGAAGATTAAAAAATTTTCTTAGTTTCGTGTGATACTTAAAAATGAATCATAGTCAGAGTTCCCAATTTCAATAATTGGGATGATGAGGCCAATTTTCGTACCGATTAATTTCGAAACTTTTCAAGCATAGCTAACCATTTAGAATACTCCATCGTTATAATGCAGACTAGTAATGTATTAAAATAGAGCTTTCTTCTATTTTGATAAGAAAAATTCGTCGGCATCAGACTTCGTAGGTATATATGTACTAAAGTTATTAATAAAGTTATCGAAGGCGGTTAATGGTAATAAAATTAATATAGATCACTTTTGACGAACTACATTTTATCACAACAAGCGTCTGGTTACAATAATATACATAGAGCTGCACTAAGTGAAAAATCATTCCCATTGGCTGTTTATATTTGACTATCAAGGTTCAATAACCAAACTTGAAATGAAATTTGGGGAAAACTTTCCAGTTTTAAGATTGACAGCTATTTCAAAATTAAGTTTCATTATGCAATAAATCTCGAAATAGAGTAGAAAAGGGTAGACGACTATTCATGACGCATCGACAGATCATGAGCAATTATATTTAAAAAAAAAAAAACGAAATCAGTACTGTAATTGTGGCTGGGAATTCTGTAACGGGTTTTCATTTTAAACAATGTACAGTAAAAATAGCTTTTATTTCTGCTTACAATGGAGACTGGTGACTCTTGATGACTTAAAAAAAAAGGTAAGGAAATTTAGAGGTCATGTGAAATATAACATTTATGAAATCGGTTTAGTGGCTGAGGCTGGTGAACTCTATCGCGGGATTTCTACATGAAGAATGTGCAATAAAATTTTGCTTTTTTGATTTCTCTCTACAATGCAGCGTGGTGAGAGGTAAATGAGCCTTCATGACATATCTAGCTGTCTTGAGCTTTCATTTGAAACAGCGAAATTGGATTAGTAATTGCGATTGGTTTAATGGTTTTTCTTATTATTATAAATATATATATAGATGAGTTGGGATGATTTAACAGGAAAATTCTCTACAATTGTATAAAAATTTAACTAATGCAATTAATTTTTACATGCCTATTTACATTTTTATATGCCCATAAACATCAATAACTTCATTTGTATAAAAATTATAGAATGTTAATTTGGAGTGATTTAAATGTCTAAACTGTAATTTTTAAAAATCAAATGTAACTAACAGTAATCTCCTTGGAAAAAAAATTATCTACTGTAGTTTAATCTTATTCACAAAATACTATAATCAATCACAAACTAAAAAAAGACAAAATATTCAAAAACAAAAATTTGGAATCAATTCTCTATTAATGTTGACACAATCGTTTGAGCAAATTCTATGTTGTGTTTTTCCATGATTTGTTGCACGTTGTTTTGGAAGAAATACTAAAAGATGTCGTTCAGCAGCTATGTAAATACCTGATCACAAAATTCATGCTAATTTTAGCCGAACAGTGGATGATTTTTTTGTAATTATTACATGTCTAAAAATGAGTCGGAGCTTGCGTGGTTCCATGGTGTAATGGTTAGCACTCTGGACTTTGAATCCAGCGATCCGAGTTCAAATCTCGGTGGAACCTATGTTTTCTTCTTCTTCTTTTTTTTATAATTCGAGATAAAAGATGATTAATTCAAAATGTGAATTTTAGATGTATTAAATATTCGAAATGTAATAAAATATTTAATGAAACATTATGAACTAGCTTACAATTTAATCGCAACTTTTACGAGTTTACCTTGGTGTCTTCAAATTTCCCTTTATTTTTTTTCAAATTGGAGATCTACATCTGAAAATTATTCATTATCGAGCACACTATAATGTTATAATTTCAAGTTTCCGTATACATCTATATATCACATATGATTTGTAATTTTCTTTTAAGCTGAAATTTTTTGGCATTTATATCCGAATCCTTCAAAAAATGTTGAAGTTTTTTGGACTTTTTTTTTTTTTTTCAGATTGCCAAGGCAATGATTAAGAAGAGCTTTTTTTTTTCATTATGAATCTTTAAAAATGAACATTTTTTTTACATATAATTCTCCGGTTGTATCCAATATCATTGTGCTGGATCTTGATTCATTAGTCTTTTGATCGACATGACTGTTTACAACAAATTCTTTTTATCGAAGCACGAACAAGAAAAATCTCCAAAACGAGTTGAGGTGTTATACTTATTTCAAAAAGAAATAAAGTCAGCATAAGCATCAACAATGTTTTTTTTAATTAAATTTAAATAATTTATTTTAAAAAATTAAAATATTATCCGAAGTTAAAGTGAATTTTAGCAGAAATTTTAATTCAAATAAGCATACTACTAAAATTGCATAATGCCGGATATTTCCCTTATCGTTTTCACAAGCAGACATAATTTTCCATATTTTTATTTATTTATTATTATTATTTTTACTCAGAGAATTCTGAAAGTTGGAGATTCGTCAAAATCTCAAGTTCAATTTTTTTTAACTATTGTACTTTTTCTATGTATACTTCGATCACGTTAAAGTAAAAACATTCGAGAAAGGAAATATTGCAGTTACGTTAACATTATAGCTATATCGGTAAAGCATTCCATAAAATGTGAGAAGTAATAACTGTTTCGAAAAAGTTATTTTTCTTATTGTAACATTAAGCAAAAATAGGTGCTTCTTATACTTTACACGCAAAACATTTTTTTTTAAATTTCCACAATGCTTCCATAAATACGACATCATTGATTTCAAAGCAAGTGAACTTTAAATCCAATGGGATAGCACCTAGTTCAACTTGTTTTTAAAAAAATGTCAAAAATTGCATTGAACGGTATGTTGTACACATATACCGTTGCAGGTATGTACATAGATATATTCCTGTGTATATATATAGATATATTCCTGATTGATTTAAAATGCCCTTAGATGGGCTTTTTTTTAAATTTTCTGAAATATTTCGAAATAGCTGAATGCTGATATTAATTATAATCAAAATAGTTTTCTTATTTAAATATATTTATCGAAAACATTTATCTTTTTTTCAGAATGGGATGAATGCTTTAATGTTAGCTGTTTCAAAGAACTACAACAGAATATTTTCTCTTTTGTGGAATCATCTTGACAAGAATGACATTTGGATTCTAAATCAAGAGAACTCGGTAAGTGTATTAGAAAAACTAAATTTAACTGGAGAGTACCCTTAAATGTTACATCTTTTACGAATAAGAGAAAAGTGTTTCCCCTTTACTTTCTCGTATATGTAGTATAGAGAAAGTATAGTAATCGTCAGAAAATTCAAATTGGGGAATTTGCTGAATATCCACATTTTAGAACTCCCTGAGTTCGAAAAACTGAGTTTTGGAAAATGGTCCATCTGTATGTCACAAATATAACTAAAAAACGTTTTGATGCTTTTATCTAGACAGTGAAATTTTGTATACGGTCTTCATACCAAATTTGTAGATTTCTATCATATTTTTAGCAATATCTGCTCAGAGGAAGTCCGTCTGTCCAGCAGTTCGAATATAAGTTAACACGATAACTACAAAACGAAGAGAGCTAGATAGATTTGATTCGTGCACAGATTTAACATCTATAGTGCAAACACCTGCCCAAATTTTGAGCTAAAGCCAACAATGGGTTGACTGTCTGTCGGTCTGCAAATATGAAAACATGATAATTCAAAAACGCAATGACTTAAATATATCAAATAAGGTATAGACTACAAGTGCAGTTTTGTGTCTCATTTTTGTTTGAATCAGTTAAGAAAAACGTGTCTAAAACACAAATTCGATTTTCGTATACTATTAACCGTATGCCTGAGATTAATCGCTGAAAAACTTGCCGAGGATAACACAATAGATTCAGTAAAAATGCTACATTTACGCCAAAAGTTAGTATTTCGTAATTATTGTACGAATTACTAACAAGATATATTGTATGAATATTACAAAATGTTCTCTGTTACAAGTTTCTTAGAGAATATGCGAGAGACTTTTTGGGAGACCACCACCACTGGTTTTTCAATCATCAATGACATTCCATGGGAAATTATTTCGAATCCCATGTAGTGTAAAACTGAATTTCACATAAACAATGATTTTTTAACAACAATAATAATACATTTACAATAATTTTTCTTGGGAAAAGTATAGAGTTTGCATGAAATTTTAGTTATATGACAATTGCAAAGGTATGTAAACATTTCACTTCAAGTTGTCTTACGATATAATTAGATGTCAAGATGACAATTTATTTACTTATAATAAATGTTTAGTTATCTTTTTAAACAAATAGGGTTCACTTTTACATATTTTAAAATTTACAATCCTAAATGGACCATTTTATCAAAATTTTAAATGGATTATTAATTAAAAATTAAAATACAAATGTCTTTTTTACAATAAATTTAAATTGTATTATCACACCTTCTCCTAATTTAAAATTTAAAAAAGTAATTTATTTTAGAGATATTTATTTTATTTCCGTTAACCGTCTATCTCAAATTTCAATATATATATATATATATATATATATTTAAGTACTGGGTGCGGCATAAATTCGTGCAACTTCAAAAAATCATACTAAAAAAAGTAATGCTCAAAAAAATTGCGGTTTGCAGGAATATGTTCAGAGAGCCTTTGGATTTTGTTATTTCCATAACAAAATGTATTTAAAAATGACCGATGGATGGCTCTCACATGTCATACAGAGACTGTGCAAATCAATATAGCTATAAATCACAAGGCTGGAAATGGATCTGTCATTCGACGTCAGTAGCATGCAATCGCTACCGGATCGAGCATTAATGGTGAAACTGTTCTATAAGAACGGTGAATCCGCGACTAAAGCATTGCGACAGTTACGTACAGTGAAAAGAATTAAGGCGAAGAAAAACCCAATTTCATTGAATGGGATATTGAATTTAGTTCGCCGTTTTGGGGAAACGGGAAAATTAAAGGATCGTCCACGAACGGCAGACCATTCATCAGCGTTGACCGCGTCCCTGTTGTCAAAAGGGTCATGAGAAACGTGGCAGCCGAGACTTCAACGGGGAGTTCCAGTGCACGTGAAGCAGGTAAAATATCAGGAATTTCGGAAAGGTCGATCCGACGCATTTTGCACAAAATTTTGAAACTGCATCCGTACAAGATAGAGGCATTTCACCAGTTGTTGCCAGCAGACTGCGAGAAAGACAAGCCTTTGCAACATGGGTGCTCGCACAAATGGAACGTGACCCACAATGGTTACTGAAAATCATGTGGACAGATGAAGCCCCCTTTTAATAGCATGGTGACGTCAATACGCAAAACAGTCATACCTGGGCAGCATCAAACCCTCGTGCGTACACGACCAAACCACTACATTCTCCACATGTAACTGTTTGGTACGGTTTCACTGCGTCCTTCATTCTAGTCTCTTTTTTTGAAGAGCGTTGTCCTGTATCCAGTTGGAAAACCTGTTCCGTCACTGCAGAACGTTATCTTAGGCGTTTGCCAGACCACGCTATGCCTGCTTTGCAGCAAAGACGTGCGTTATCTTCCGTCACCTTCATGCAGGATG
>JAPMOR010058498.1:45780-59296 GCA_026543865.1 Argiope aurantia | reverse complement strand
TAGTAAATTGCTATTTCAAATCAATGTTTCTGTCTAAAAATTCTTCAAATCTGTTTTTTGAGAAAGTTAAATATTTTATTTCTTGTTAAATAAAAAGTAAGTTTTGGGGGTAAAAAGTTCAAATTTAGAAAATGCATGCTCTGTAACATCTTCACAAGGATTGATCAATATTTATGTACTTTTATTAGTGTGTAAAATAATTTCTGCTGAAATTAAAATTTTACTCTTATGTGTAGTCTTGAAAAGTGTGTAAATTTGAAAATCATTTCTAAGCATCATAAAAGTGCTTTGGCTTAATTTTCTAAAAAATGTAGAGTACTTTCTTTTTTGTTTCCTCCAGGCATTGGATACAATAAATTGAAAGCATCATTGTAAGACTTTGTTCACCAGATGTATGAATTAGGGGGTAAAAAGGGGGAAGAATTTGGAGGAGTAATCCAGGATAGTCAACACATATTAATATAACATATATTAAATTTTTCCCGGCTCCCTCTTTCTTTGGCACTGTTGATTGAAACACTGGAATGATTATCCTAAAAGAGGCAGTATGAAATGTGGATTATTTTATTCTTGCGATTGAAAACACTTCAAATTTAAATTTTTAGTATTTTGGATAGCAAAGAATTTATTTATGAATGATAAATATATGTTTAACCTGTTATGTGTTGTTAAAGAATAAACAGATATTTGTCCAATCAATAGAAAGTAGAATTATAGATCATCAAGATTAATTTGATTTATCGGCGTATGACTCTGCGTTTTAAAGTGCAGATTGTAAACGCTCGATACTTAAAATAAACATTTCTTATTTAGGATATTACGACCAACGATTGAAAGTGTTTTAAAGAACTTAAAATCAAACACAAACTACGTCAACTCCAAGTAACGGCGAGCATCTCACTCGTTTATTTACTTTTTTACAAAACATCATCCTCGTTGCCAGATGCAAAAGCAGAAATAAAGTTTCATTTAACACAAAATAATATATCAAATATTTTTGCTGCAATTACTTCAAAAACAAACATGAACAATTATAACAATTAAACAAATACAGAACATTAACAATTATTTGTAATATTTAGTTATGTGTGAACCACAATGACTTGCGATGATGAGTTGCGTTACTCACAACCTGTTCCTACAGATTCAATGAAAAGATAAGAGGGAAACTTCTCTAAAAACACTTGGAATGAAGTCTCTGTAATACATTACATATTCAATCATCATTCTCTTTAATAGATTGTTTTAAAGTAATCAATTGAAGGACCTTTTAAAGGGATTTTATGGTGGACATTTATATATTACTGGCTTGCCTAATATTCAGTGTGATGAAATTTTAACTTAGTAATAAATTTTTAGTGATTGTGATTGCTTGTGCAGTCTTTTATTTGCCATGCATTTGAAAGTTATTTTGTAGACCACTCTTGCAAATTTTTAATTTTTAAAAACTTTTAGTAGATTAGATTTAAAAAAAAAAATGTTTTTGAAAGTTTTTCTTCTTCAGGATTTCAGTTCTATCACATTTTAACGATTTTTGCTTTTTCTCTTTCTGTAACTCTTACAGCTTTTGTTTGTTTCACAGTGAAATCTCTATATCGATTTTAGTAAAAGTTAGGAACATGAAATTTGACAAGAAGTTACTTCTTGGAGAATAGAGGTGCACTAAGAAATATTTGTAAAAATTTTTGTTAGAAGTATAGTTAAAAAATAAACAGAAAATTAATATTTACCCAGTATAATATCAAAGCATATTATCGCAAAAACTTAATTTTGCATCATCCCAGGGATTTAAAATAAAAGTAAATTTTCAACGATATCAATTTTATTTCTGTGTAATTTGTATTTAATTATAATAGTTTTAGGGAAATTAAGTTTGGACCTTGTTTGTAACAATTATTTTAATTGTAATGAAATTCAAAACAATATCATTGCTACATCAGATCATTAAGTCTTGTGATTTTACTGCTGTCAACATCATGATAAAAACTGCTTTAATTACTTTTAAAATAACCTTATTTAAACTTAAAAACAATTCATTAAATAAGATTTTTTAATTCACGAGTTATTAATTTTTCAGGTGAATGTGATGTATTGTCTGGCATTGCCTTCAAAAAATACATTTAAAAAATGTATCACTTTTTTTTTCATTTCATTTTATTGCTAACAACAAGCATGGCATTTTTTTTAAACTTTGTGGATTCATTTGTATTATTTATGAACTCATGGAATTAATTATTAATTCATTTTCATTTTTGAAAATATGTAATTCACGTTTTTGGTAATTTTTTAAAAATATACAAAAGAAAATTTTATTTAATTTTGCATATCGATTGAAAAGCATTTTTCATTAAATTTTTGAAATGTGACTTTCATATAAACTGTTTAATAAACTTCAGAAATAAGAAACATAACAAGATAATTTTTTTATAGTCTGTTTCTAAATGCTTCTCTTCTTTTCTATTAAAAAGAACTTGATCTAAGAAAAGTCAATTAGAACAGGGTAGGTATTATTCTATCATCAAGTACCTGATAGTTTTGTCTTTTTGATAGTAGCCATCCTGAAATGCTTTAGCTCATAGCTTCCTAAGACTGCAAATAAAATGTTCTAGATTGCTAAATATGGTGAGAAAGTGCAAGAGCAAATTTGTATTTTCTATCTCAGCCTACTCTTTTCTATCTCAAAAAAAAAATGGTTATGCTGTGTTCCTACGTCAATGTTTATTTCAGAAATGGCGTATCTGTCCAAATAATTTGATAAATTATGAATTTTAAGAACAGTATGTAAAGATCACAATTTTCAGTGCAAATGTTCTGAAAGCTAACTTAATTTTTTGGCAATGATAGTTTTTGTTTTTGTCAAACCAAAAGAGCATCATTATTTTTGGCATTGAAAGATATTGTGCAAATACAGAAATAAATGTTGAATTTTTAAAAACTCATTTAAACTTAATTTTTTAAGAAGTTTTCAATAAAAAACTATTTATTATTATAAAATGAAACATACTTTGCTTAGAATGTACAGATTTCCATAAGCATACATATAAAAAGGTGTGTAATTTTTACAGCAATTTGTTACTGCATAATCTGATTCTTCTATTCATTGAAATGTTGTCATAATTGTTGGAATTAATTCTAAACTTTCAAACAGTACTGAATTTTATTAATGTTTTTGCTGTCACATTTGTTTTTTGATTATATGGAAACTCCCTTTTTTTTAATGACATAATTTCAATATTGATTATATAATGTAAAGTTTTATTCTCTGTTTGAAATATTCTTGGAAATATGCTGCTTTAAAAATATTTTACTTCTATGTTGTGTGTTTTTCTGTGTTACTTGTTAAATATTTTGCTTCATTTCATCATATTTTATATAATTCTTTCTATACTTTACTTTCTTCAGAAATATTTGACAGTTTCTATTTTTTCTTATTTTACAGGAATTTTTTTTAATTTTATTAGTAGTAAAAAAATTAGTAGTGTGTACTAATTATTTTTATGATCTTGAAGTTAAAATTTTTCATCTTTAATGCATTCCTCTCCCTTATGGCCGAGAACTCTTGGTATTTATTAAAATGATAAATATCAAGAATCAAAAATTAACATTTTCATCTTGTGTTTACTTTTTAAAAAAATACACTGTTCTATTATCTTTATAAAGATGTTTTGGAGCACTACAAGTCTTCTTTTCCCATCTCCTTCAGTGATTTAGTTTCTGATTGGCTATGGTGATCGAGAATTGTAATAATTTACAAACTCTTCCTCTCAATAAAAAATCTCATTCAATTACATGATGGAAATAAATTGATTCAGGAAGTACTGAAATAGACATATAATTTGATTCATGTGACAGAAAGTATTTGTCTAGAATTACAAGAATTGTGCATAAGTTTTGTTGAAAGTGTTAACTGTCTTTCTCTAGTTAAATTAAAAGAAAATTTTAGAAACAAAAAATTGAAAGTAAGAAAAAGCTTACCCTCTTCCATCTTCACAAGAATTGGGCAATATTTGAGTACTTTGATTAATGTATAAAATTTCTGCTGAAATAAAAAATTTTGCTCTTGTACATAGTCTTGAAAAGTGCATAAATTTGAAAATCATTTTTAAGCACCTTAAATGTGCTAAAGAATCCTTATAAAGTGCTTAATTTTCTTTAAATTGTAGAAACTTACTGGTTTATGTTTCTTCCAGATACTGGATACAATAAATTGAAAGCATTATTGTAAGGCTTTGTTCATCAAATGTATCAAAGGAGGGAGTAAAAATTTGGAAAATATGGAAAAGGAATTCAAAAAACTTCATTTACTGAGTTATTCTTGCAATTCAAAAAACTTCAAAATTAAATTTTTAGTGTTTTAGATAGCAAGTGTTTTGGTGTTTTATTTATGCCCGACATATTTATGTTTAACCTTTTATGTGTTTAATATTTTATGTCATGTGTTTAATTCAAAATAAAAAATACTCTGTGCTATTATCATTATAAAAATGTTTTGGAGCATTACAAGTCTTTTTTTCCCACTCCTACAGTGATTTAGTTTCTGATTTGCTATGATGATCGAGAATTGTAATAATTTACGAACTCCTCGTCTCAGGAAAAAATCGCATTAAATTACATGATGGAAATAAATTGATTCAGGAAGTACTGAAATAGACAGATAATTTGATTCATGTGTCTAATAGAGTATTTTTATGATAGAATACACACAACTGTGCTGTTCGTGTGACAGAAAGTATTTGTCTAGAATTACAAAACTTATGCACAATTCTTTTATATTTGAACAGAATATAACCTACCTATACTGGTCAAATGCACTATAATTTTTGCTTGCTCCGCAGTTATTGCTCTGCAGTCATGTTAATTACATTTGGAAAATAATTTTTAAGTTCTGGAACATTTTATATGTAGTAGAATGGCTTTAATTCTAATTATTGTATTTTAACCCTCATTTAATGGCTCATTACTAATTACTGCGATTCGTATTGCATGTTTTAAAGTCTTTTTTATCTGAATAACCATATGCACATCAAGTATACTATGCCCATGGAAATTGTGTGAATTTTATTCTGCTGTGCTTGCATTTCAGTGTCATTTATTTAATAGCTGCTAAGATGTCTTATAATATGTCTCAATTTTGTTTTGTCCTTTGATATTAATGCAGTAAATATATTGTGTTACATTTCTATTTGAGGTGATGCATTTGCTTTTAGTTGGAGAAATTTCAGACATGTTTGAGTATTCAACATTTATAAGTTAAAAAACTGAATTTTAACTGACTAGTTAAAAAAAATTGCTTGCATTAAATATGCTTTACCTTCATATTCTTTTTAAGCTCATTTGTTGTATATAAATTCTTATTGGGGATAAATATCTTGATTACAAAATTATAACATATATTTGAACACAGTTAAAATATTTTTTGCACAATTGGCATTTTTTTAACACAATTAGATTTCTACTTTTCACATTAAATCACAATTGTGTTTAAAAAAAGAAGTTGGCCTTAATGATCAACATCAATTTCAACTTTGGAAATATTAATGGATTTATAATTATGAAAATCTCTTTTAAATTTGATAATGAATTTTGGCATTGTTAAAATGCAGGCTCCATACATTTTTTTGCCTTATAATATTCATAAATTCATACTGCTTGATATAATATACTTTATTGATAAATAATAGATAATTTTATGTAATGTTCAAGAATGACAATTCTAGTTTGTGTTCAAATTTATTGTGCAAATACCCATGATATAAAATAAGGAATTAAGCAATTTTATGCCTAAAAGTTCATTAAAAATTCTTTATCTTTGTGGTGAATGCTAAATTTCCATTTCTACTTAAATTAAAAGTAAATTTAATAGGCTGAGTTTTAAAAATAAGAAAAAGCTTACTCTTTCTTTATCATATTCGTAAAAATATATTTGTGCACTTTTCTTTTGTTGGAATGCAAAATCATTTCTGGTGATGAAGAAGCTCATAATCTGCTATTCTTTGGAATGTTGTGTCTTAATTGGTAGAATGTATTTTAAACTTTAGAGGTGATGCTGAATCGCACTCATTATTTTATTTCTATTTCAATATTTAATAAATTTTTTCAAATAATTTTGCTTGGCGATTTAAATTTTTCTTGAATCATTCTTGATAATAGATTATATTAAATTTACTTTAACTGTATGTTCTAATAATTTTTAAATATTGTTCTTCATTCCTTCATATGTTGATTACTTCATAAATTATTTCACTTACTCACTTCAAATGAAATTGTTGGATTTTATTATAAAATATCGAAAAATAGTTATTTTCTAAAATTTCTGTTTTATTGCTTTATTACTTAATATTATTTTATAGTTTCAAATAACTTATTTATTTTATTTTATTTAGTTTTTGGAAAGTAATAGGATTAGTTTCATTCTACTTTTTATTATTCCACTCTAAATCACTCATTATTAATTATTCTTATTCATATTACATATTTGAATGTCTTATAAACCTGGAAAACCATATTCATATCTCTGTGCATTAATTGTTTATGTCAGGCAGGGCATTTATTTCACATTTTAAAATATCATAATAGTTGTTTAGGTGATATATCATTTATTTTTCTGTATAATTTTGTCTTTTTGTTGTTTATGGTACTAAACATATTAAAGTGTTTCTATTTCAGATGGTACTTATGGACTTGACTCAAGAAATTTTAGACATATTTTGAAAATTAAGCAGTGTCAAGTAATAAATTAAATTTTTCCTGTTGTATTTAATAATGGAGTTTGCTTTAAATGTTCTATTCTTCCAAGTTCTTTTCAAACTCAAATATTTCATATAAATTCTAATAGTTTTTAATTAGAAAATTATAAAATATTTTTGAATACATATGTTTAACGTATAAGCATTATTCTTTTAAGAAACCTTGCATAAAATGATTAATATCGCATTTAGCCTTGAGACGATTATCAGATTAATACTTATGAACATCTTTTATGTTTCAAAATGAATGATGCGAGTTACAAATGACGTAAATATGCTGCATCAGTAGACTTTAGAAATTTTAAACATTGCTAGATATAATATTTATCATTTTTAGTTAATTCTCTATAAATTTCTTAAACAACTTTTTCAATATGTGTTGGTATTTATTTTGCAAATATTCGTAATGAAAAACGTAATTATTAAAATAATAATAATGTGTAAAAATTTTTAAAAAGTGTTATTTCTTAGTGTAAGATATTTAATGTATTTCTCTAGTTAAATTATTAGTTAATTTTTTAGGCAGATAGTTGATAGAGTTCTTATTATCATCTTCACAACTATTGATCTTATTATAATTGTTGAAATCAATTCTAAATATTTGAGATGGTCATAAATTTTGCTTTTTTTTTTCTTCCCCCGTCTCCCTTTTTTAATACAATATTTAATAATACCCAACAAGTTTTGATTAATTATTCGAAAATTTTTCTTTTTAATGACTAATTTTAAATAATGATTATATAATATAAAGTTTAGTTTTTCTTGAATCATTCTTGTGAGTAGACTGCATATTCACCTGTGTCTTCTAATAATTGTTCTTCTAATTTTGTATAATGCACATATTATTTCTCTTACCCTCACTTCAAATGAAATTGTGAAATTTTATTCTAAGATATCTTAAAATAGTTATCTTAAGAAAATTTTGATAATTTTTACTCTCTTTTTTTTTTTTTAACATGTTCTTAGTATTTTTTAAAAGATTAAATAATATTATCTGTTAAATGTATTTTAATGAAATGCAAGTTTATAAAATATTGATCCTTTGATGGGAGAATGAATTTAAATTGAATCTTTTTATCTGTTGTTTCTTTCAAAGTTAATAAATATCTGTGAAATAATCCAAATAAAAACTGAGGATAAAATGTCTTGCATGACTAAGTGTCTGTTTCTTATTTTTTCATGTTGACAATTGTTTCCTTTTAAAAATTCATTTGGTAAAAATTCTCCTTAAGTTAGAGTAGAGAAATAAATTGATTGTAGAAGTACTGAGCTGTGCCTTTAGGAAAATAATTTTATTCTCAGTCGACCTTTTCAACTAAAATCTTATAATTATTGAACATTCACGACTTTGCTTCTCTTGCAACAGGAAATTTTAACTGTGTAAAATTGCAACTATCCTTTTGCTAATGGTGTACCAGTAAAGAATATGAATATTTCAGGGTACTAATTCCAAATCTGCCTTTTTTTCTGTTATATAATTTTAATTTAAAAAATAATGTTGATATTTCTGATTGTAATGGGTATGTAGCGCTGAAATTGCAATACAGCTGTAGCAGTTGAAAACAGTGCTATAATTAAATCTATACAATAAATCAGTTTAGTCCTCATAAGTGATTATTATATAAATTGGAAGGTAAATTAATACAGAAATTGCATTAAATGTGTGTCATATGTATATTAAAGTTTAAAAGTATTAATGAATGAAAAGAAAGAAATGTCAGGAGATCAAAGTGGTCATTAGTAGAGATGCACTAAAATCGCAATCGCAAGTTATAACTGATCATGATGTAACATTTAATTGAGTAAAATGAAGATAAATCATTCTTTCCATTAAATGAAATTTAATTGTTTTTAATCTCAAAATTAATTTTCAAAAATCACTTATATAGAGTTGTGTAGCATCGATAACTCATTTAGAGCTATATTTTTTTTCTAGATGGTTTTTTTTTCTGTTGATAATAATAATCGTAAAAAATGCAGATTTTTCTCTGCTCTAGAACTGTCAATTATGTGACTGAAATTTCTTTGTGGTGTGCGATCTTTCATCTCTTGAAGAGTGCTTATGTTTTGAGTACCGAGACCACTGTAAAAGATTTTCTTTCAGTTTAGAGAACTACTGGTAGTGTGACGAAGATAATCCTTTCATTGACTTGACTCTTCTTATTTCACCTTTTACATATCAAGGCAAGAAAAAAAGTTTTTAAAAACCGTCTTTTCAAAGATAAATTTGTATTCCAGAAAAGACATAAATTTGTTTTCAAATGGCTTCAGCTTATTGTTGCTCTTTTTACTTGTGGTTACTTTTTTATAAAGAATTTATTTATTGTATTTGAACATTATTAATAGTAAATTATTTTGGTATTTTTAATGCAAATAATTTTTATATAAATGTTTTTAAACTTTTTTTACAGTATGCCAGGGAAACTATGAACTTAGTATTATAGACTACAAAAGTGAATATTCTTACAATAGTTAAGGAATTCAAAAATAAATATAATGCAATAAAGATTACTACAAAATATCAACATTTCACCATTCAAAATATTGCCTTTTTTTTTTTCTTTTGGAGGAACAGAGGACTAAATAAACTGCCAGTGACACAAAGCAGAGAAAATTAGAATCTGGTTTCTTGGTGTCTTTACATAAAAAGGAAATTTTCTTAGAAAAGGAAATATTTGAAGCCGAAAGTAGAACTAATCCTTTCTGTCAGCAAAGTAAGTGAGCCAAATATTTTACTTTGCTGGCAAAATTTAATGTGTTACTGAGCATTAGTGATGAGAAAACAAAACTGTTGTAAGAATTTAATATTAAATGAAACAGAAATCTTTGTTTGTATTATTGATAAAACATATGGGTTTTTGCGTTTCAGATTTATTAACTTAGATCCTTAACTTTCTTTTTTCTTTTAAGGAATTGATATGTTAGTGAAATGGTAGTATAATTTTTTTTTTTTTTCCTTAGTACATATAAATGTAAGAACACTAGTATAACAAAATATTTTTAGGAATACGTTGAATGTGCTTTAAAAACATTTGCTTCAATGTTTGTGAAAAATATTCATCAATTATTGGTAATATGCTACATTTATATTGTATAAATCTTTCTTAACTTAATGAATTTCATTGTGATTATAGAATTATGTTACAACTATTATAGTAGTGTTTGTTCTTATATCTATTCAGAAGTCTTAAAACGTACCTATTTTTAAAAATTTGATTATTCACCCTCAAAAGTTGTAGGAATAATTGTCTTTCTTAATTGTAGGAATACTGAAATCATGATTTACACATAATTATTATTTTATCTATATCATGTCAACAGTATGATTGGTTCTATACTAGGATAAAATACTCTCATAATATTGTTTTTTATAGTCTGTTTTTAAGTATTGTGTCATAATTGCATCCATTATTTCTTATTTTATAGACTAATATGTGATCTCCCTAAGATTTATTTCATAGAACTTGTAAACAAGACATTAATATATAGCAAATCTATTAATGTGTCTTTATATTTTTTGTTTTGTCTATTTTTAAGTGTTTTGCAAATTTTACTTGACATGTTTCTTTGTACGATAGGGTTTGAGTTTTTGCTGTGGAAGTGCCTTTCATAACAGTTTCTGATTCAAGATTATTCCTCTCATCTCCTTTTGCTGAATTTATGTTTGTCATTTGCATCTTATATATTTGATGCAAAAAACGTCTCTCAACTCAGCTTTTCTCCTAATGGATACTGAATCTGAAGAATAAATATTTTTCGAACCCGAAGAATCCCTGCTTCATTTCTATCAGCAAGATGATCCACTCATTTGTGGAGACAATTATTTATTTGCTCCACATCTGTAGTAGATTTTCTTGAATGCCTTTAATTTAAGTAAAAAATAAAAACATACAGAAGCCTTTTAATTTACTTAAAAGGGTTTGCATTTTGAAATTTGGTTTCATGTATTATTCAGCACTTAAAAACTTGGCTTATTAAAATATGTTTTCAGATAAATATACAATTTCTCTAGAATTTGTATTATGGCTGTTTTACTTAGGAGTGTTGTAAATTATATAATAAATACATTTTGATGTTGGGACTTTTAAATTATTGAAAACATAATAATTTACAAGGTTTTATAAATTTTCCCCTTATTTTATGCTGTTTCTGTGTTTTATAAATTGTGAAAATCTTGAATTAATCAATAATGATTTTCTTGTAAAAAATATTATGTGAAACTATTCTATCACTTTAGATGGTAGTCTTTAATTCATTCTGAATTGAAATACAATTGCTTCACAAGAATTATTCTTTTCACTTTTAGTATGTTTTTTTTATTTACTTGTAAATTTTAGATCATGAGATAAAATTTGTATTATTAAGGGCATTTTTAAGTTTCATCTTTTTATAAAATATTTATACATATTAGATTTGTAATGAAGAAAAAAAAAAATCTCAATTTCTTTCTCTATTCTTTCTTTCTTTCAAAACTAAGTTTATTAAAAACAGTATCTAGAGCATTCTACTACTACTGACTCTTTGTTGACTCAAAAATGAACATTACTAAAAAGATATTTCTCACAGAAGTACAGTTAAAAAAATCGGCTTGATCTCTGTATAATTCAAAATTTGACTGTAATGATCTGTTTTGTATATTAAAGATTTACCGATGTATCATTTTTTGAAGAACGACTCCTAACAAAATGGGGAAAAAGAACCAAAAGAGTGAAGGTGAACCTTTTATTTGATTTGTGGGAGGGAGGATATAGAAATCAATTGGTTAGCTGCTTGTTTTTCTTCTCCTGGTGTGGCACTGAGCTGAGCTCAATTCATGAATTTTTAGGTTCTTCAAGAACTATTCATTGTGCAGCCACATTGTCTGTCTCCTATCTATTGATTTTTTTTTCTGTGTCGAGTTTCTCTGCCCATGCTCATATTTAACTCAAGAAAACTAGTAACATGCATCCTGTTGCTTAATTAGAATTAGAGATATATGAATGTGGATTCTAGTTAGGGTTATTATCATGGGGAAGATTTTTTTCACATTTGGGAATAGAAGATGGCACAGAAGAAATTTAACATAAGATTTTAGTCATTTTACTTTTTACAATAACAAATCAAAGATTCTGCAAATAGTTTCTTAAGTGCTTCCAACACACACGAAATCAAAACGTTTGATTTTTCAACTAATCATTTAAATGAATTTTTAAAAAAATGTTTCATGGTTAAAAACTGTTTTATATTCCAAACTTTAAAAATAAAGTTTGAATTTTAATTTTTTTATAAGGTACTTTCAGATTCAGTGGAACTTTTTAAAAAATGGCAGTAAAATTAAGGAATCTTAGTTATTGTATTTAGAATATAATTTAAGGGAATATGGTTACATTTCCTCTATTTTTTTATGTGAAATAAAAACAAACCGTAATATTTTATTTAAATGTCTTATATGAAAAAAAAAAAATGTTAGTTTTTAGTTTTAAAATGCAACTAAAAACATAAAGAAATTTGCCATCTATATAGAAGTTTTCTTAGAAAAAAACACTTGAAATATTTTTTTAAAATTTGCAACATTTTGAGCAATTATGTTTGGTTATGTTACAATTTTAGGAATTATATGGGTTTGTATCCAGGAAAATATAAACCAGCATTTTTAAAGTTGCTCTTATCATGTACTTTAATTATCAATTTTTAATTTAAGGATGAGCCAGTAAAAAACTACAAAATCAGGATCTTATTTTTGACAATTTGAAGAATTAATCTGAAGAAATATTAAAATAAAGGCTCCAGCTATTGCCTTTCTGCTGCTCACATCTCATTTCTCCTAGTAATTCACGGCCTTTTAAAATTCTTTTTACAGATACCACAATAATATTTGAATTCTGCTCATCGTCACCGTCTTCACATTATGAATTAATAGTAAATCAAATTTATAAACGTATCTTGAACGATCAGAAAGTTTTTGAAGAGAAATATGCGCATATTATAAACGCAACATAAACAGGTATCACATTTTACACAATAAGCAATTAAAACTTCCCTGTCTAATATTTTCCCCTGCGTGTGCGCAGAACTCACCAGTCGATTAGAACTGACTGGTGAGTATTTCTCTCTAAAAATATTTCTAAGTTCGTTATGATCGTTCCTTCGCTATCCTCTTCTATCAACGATGATATTTCGAATTAATTCTGTGATTCTCTCAATTTTCGCTCACTCTTCAGATCACGTAACATCAAGAAGAGCAATTTTTGGGTTCTCCGATTGTCGGTGAAATACCAGCGCCATCTATTGCCGATCAGATAAAACTCGCCAATGAATCGGACAGAACCGGGGCCTCCAAGAAGAGCCTATTTCCAGTAAGTTGGAGGAGGGGCACACACGAAGACCAATCATATTTCCTTTCCCGATCTGAAAGGAACTGGTTAGTTTCTCTTGTTCGGAGCATGTCGCAACTGAATACGGTTGTATTTTAGGGAACACGACAGGGGATCGGTGGAGACAGAATATTAAATGATTAGGAAAGACTCAGTTCGAGTAAGCAAACTGCAGATTTTTCACGAAAACGTTTAAATGAAATCATAAAACAAGCGTTTTATATTAATATATTGGCTGATGGTAAAATTTCGGCCTTGAGACGGATGGGCTCCAGTTTCGATACCTGTTTCAAACCAAGAACAGCCAGCTAGCTAGCTGAATTAGCTTAACTCCAGGTTCAATTCTAGAAAGGGAGCCCTCTTTCAGTGATGCTAAAAATTGTTGAAAACTGAAATTAAAAATTTCCTTTTCTTTTT
>JAPMOR010058498.1:18439-30780 GCA_026543865.1 Argiope aurantia | reverse complement strand
AAAATTCCTAATAAAATAATCATTTTTTTTATTTTTGTGAACTTTACCGGATTCGAATAATTAGTAATTTTTAATGTACTAAAAATAATTAACGTTATCATAATATTAATTTACCATTGTAATAATTATTATTTACTATATTTAATGATATCAATAAATTATTATTTTTTTATTTTAATAATAATAAACTTTTCACTATATTTGATACAATTAATATTGATTAGCTGAATACTATTTTTTCAATTATATCTAATCATTTTAGCTTGCATTTATTTATTGCAAATTATTTATTTTCTCATTACTACTTCATATATATATAAATTGTAATTAATTATCCATGTTTGAGACATACAATGATGAACAAAAAAAACTGCATCTGCAAAAAAAAGAAGAAAAAAATACAAAAATATGACACTAATGTTTTTTTATGCAATGATGAAATGTTTATGATAAAATACAGTTGTTGGATTAATCAATCAAATTTTATTAGGATGAATAAATTACTGAGACTTAATTATTTGGGAAATGAATAAAAAGTGAAATTGCAATATTTAAGAAAACGTGGAACAAAGCAATAGATAGACAAATTCTGTGGTGAATGTAAATTCCACATAACTGCAGTCATATTACATGTACTTAGATGCGTATACATGCATGAGTATCACTTTAATATTTAATAAATCTCTGCTTCACCACTTGGTAAATCTATGCCAGCTGGTATTAACTTTTACAGTTCGATATATGCAGTCTGGGAGCTTTACTTTTACAATTAGGAACTTAAAGCTTACTGTCTAATGAAGCATTAAATGTAGAAGTTCTCTTCTACATTTAAACAAAAAACAAAAACAAAAAAAAACCTTATTCAACAAAAATATGAAAAATGAAATCATTAATCATCAACTTATTTATGAATTGTAATGACTTTTTCAACTATTGACAGAAAAATTAGGTGCACATTAATATTCCATCTGAACTTCACACTAAAACAAATAGTGCAAAATGCTTCTGTCCCAGAGAACTGAATTATATACTCTATTAACAATACAGAAATCAAAGAGGGTCATCATAAAATTGTCTATCCCAGAATGTTTTTAAAAAAGCATTTTGACACAATTTAAAATAAACCTTAAAAAAATATTTTCTAGTCCAATTCAAAATAATTATCAATTATGTTTCCATTGCCTTCTAAAAGGTTATGTTTTTAAAAAATGATAATATAAATTGCAAATTAAAACAATGATAATGTAGGAACAGGTTGTGAGTAACGCAACTTATCATCGCAAGTCATTGTGGTTCACACGTAACTAAATATTATAAATAATTGTTAATGTTCTGTATTTGTTTAATTGTTATAAATGTTCATGTTTGTTTTTGAAGTAATTGCAGCAAAAATATTTTATATATTATTTTGTGTTAAATGAAACTTTATTTCTGCTGTTGCATCTGGCAACGAGGATGATGTTTGTAAAAAATAAAGGAATTTACGGACGAGGAAGATGGGAGGAAATGTGTACCTCAGGAATGTGTACTAAAATTCACTTTTCTTATTGACCAATCCCAGCTCGCGAAAGAAATCCGCTACGTATATCCATGTATATGAGCAATGCAATCGTACATGTGATTGGCTAACGTGCAAACGTGATTGATTGTGTATGTTTACATTTCGGAGATAAACAGTAAACGTATGTCAGATTCTATCTGATTAATCTTTAAACCACTGATATCTCTTGTCCAAGATAATGGTTTGAAAATTCACAGGTGGTTTGAAACACAGAAATGTGAAACAATTTATGAGAAATTGTATTGTATTTATGAGAAATTGTGGGATAGTAAACATAAAAATATAGTTCTTTTTATCTTGTACATAATGTAATTCCATTCACTTTAACTTACAAATCTTCAGTAACATGTGGGATGATTATGATTTAAAGTATATTTGTATGTATCACCAAATAAGTAGCATATTTAGATCAATGATTTTTTAAAAATTTATTTCAAAGATTTTATTTTTTAGTGATTTTTTTTTCTTTTTCGTGCAGAACATGTAAAGAAGGCTTTCTATCAATATCATGTTTTCACAAGTATTGAGTCATCATTTTAGCAATGATTATCATCTTCATATTTAACTATCGGAACTTTATTGCTGCAGATATTCATATTTCTTCAATTTTAAATACTTTCATCTCTTTACTTTTCGTTCCCCTTTGTTTCAATAACACTTAGTTCCCTTAAGCCCAACTAATTATTGACATTCTTATTAAATACTAATTTTACCTAATTGTTACATAACAAGTGGTAATAAGCTTTGCCCTTTTTTTTGTTTATTTATTTATTTTGCATTCAAATGGAATATGTAGGGAAAAAATACTCATATATTGAACATATTCAAAGTGAAAAGGAAAATTTGTATTTTAAAAATATAATTTTTTTTTACTTCTTAATATCAACTACATAGACTCAGACATTGATTTCTATTATCTAGCAATTTCAGCAGAATTAGTCAAACAAATGTCTTTCTCAAACTATAATGCCACGACAACTTGTGCAATTCTTAATTGCTATTCCTTCGATATAAATTATCAAGATCAAGCAACTCATTTATGTGTGAATTCTTGAATTCTTTGTGTGTGAATTTACATTGAAATATTTCAGTACCATCTGCTTTTACTTTATTTGATATTAACAATTTTAAAATATATCCAAATTTCAATAAAAGACATACTTCTAATAACACGTTTTCTGTATTTTACTCAATATTTTGCAATATATATATATATATATATATATATATATATATATAATGTAATTTTAAATAGCCATGTTATATTTCTTCAAAAAAAATTTCAGCATATTTTTTTCTGAATTGGTTTGAATTAGTTCTTTCAATAACATATATATCCAATACAAAAACTTTCATATTCCATGAAGGTAAAATATGCCAATCTATTAAATACCTTTTTTCATGTGAAGGTGAATATTTTTAAATCCAGTTATGGTAGGCTTTATACAGATGCATGAGGCCTCATATAATGCACTTAGAATTTTAATTCAATATTTTACTCATTAAGGATATATAATGATCATCATATGATATTAAGATGCATACATGTTACATTTTTTTAAAGGATTGAGAAATTATATATATTTAAAATAAGTTATAAAGTAGTTTCATGCAAGCATAATAAATAGTACTTAGTTAGCTCCTAATAATTTGTTTTAAATACAAGTAAAGTCGGTACCATTCAACAACTACATTTGTTGACAATTATCTCAGTGTCAAATAAATGTTTTAAAATTTAAGTTCTTAAAATATCTCTAATTTTATATAAACCTTGTCCTGGTTTTATATTAATCTTCAGTTTCTAAACATTTACATTACATTGCAACTTCATCTCTTCACATAATATAGTGAAGCAAAAAAAGAGTCATATTTATTTTTCATTCCTTTTAACAATTTGCTATTTTGTTAAAATTTGTTTTTAAATTAAAATAGCTTTCTAACAAATAAGATCCCAAAATTCTTTCTCTTGAAACTTAGCAAAAATTAAATGCTCTGTTATTTCATTTTCTGGAAATATTTAATTTAAACAATATTAATAAATAAATATTGTAAAATCCTGGTTCAATGTAAACTGATTTTATGAAATATCTCTGATATTTCAAATTGAAAAAACGAATACTTATTGTAGGGAAATAATTGTAATTCTTCCCATGAAATTGCAAAATTGCTGATTTTTTAATGAGCAATTGATATGCTATTATCCATATACTACAGTTTACAATTCGTTTTGTATTCAAAACATTTCAGACCCCCCCCCCCCAAAAAAAAAACTTGTATTGCCTGCCTATATGCCTCTACAGAGTTATATTTTGACCTGCTATCAATTATTAGGTTCTAATCCATTCAATTTTTTTTTCACTTACTGCTTATTGTGCTAACAAAGAATATAATATTAACAAAATAAAAATGATACAACATGTAACAAAAATTTAATGAACCCAAATGTGGTACATAGTGCAAAGATTTGGATTGTATTTCTAACATGATAGCGTTTATAGACTGGTGTACTGTTTATAATTTCAACATGCATGACAAAAATCATTCAAAATGGTTTACAGAACAGATCATGACATCTACAACTACAAAATCCGGCATGTAGTTAATTCTTACGTTGCTGATGCTCATTAACCCTTTCAAGAGATATGGAAAATATGCTTCCTCCCAAATATTTCAATTTTTATGTGAAGTTATGTAGGTTTACTTAAGTTCTGACACAAATTTTCTATAGTATGGTATGGTATAGTTTAGGTTTTCTGGCACAAGGTACAATTTAGGACAAGCTGCGCCATCCACAAAGATATTTAAGCAGTTCCATCATAAAAGTGTAAAAGGTGTAAATAAAACAAGGATACATTGTAAAACGTCAAAAGTTTAAAAGGTCTATGATTTGGCACAAGAATAAAAATAAATCTCACATTTTAAATGCTATGAAAGAAACCAGGGCTTTTAAAAAGTCAAAAAGTTTCGAGTGAGGTTTCTCACCCACCAGGTCCTGTAAATTTGAAATAGGCGAATGAAAGTAAGTTAAACGATCAGAAGTAAAATTAGGACATTCAGTAAGAATATGTGCAATAGAATTTGTTGGCGCCAGTAAGTCAGCAGAACGCTCCGCCTACTAATTTTGTAGCGCCACCAAGTGGTGAAATCATATAACCTTTTGAGTGTTTATGTGAATTCCACAGAGAGGGTGTTTTGGGAGTGTTGAGAATAAAGGAATGGAGATACAGTCCAAGAGTTTGTGTTTCATTTATATGTGATTGAGTTTTATAAAAACTGAGCTATCGAGGGCCAAACATGGTCCAGTGCGCCGGAGACAACTATGCATCTATTGTATAGCGATTCATTATTTGAAATGTGTGATTTATTAGTGGAGATATCGTCGATAATGACGAACTTGGTGCGAAAATACCAAGAATGAGAATTCTCTTGTGGATAACTGGTCTCGAGTGACAGCAGTCCCAGCAAAGAGGTATGGGCAGTATTATCCTTTGAGTTATTAACTAATTAATTTCCCGAGATGAAATTAATTTTGTTTTTGATGAGTTATAATTAATTTCCCGAGATGAAATTTATTTTGTTTTTGATGAGTTATAATTAATTTCCCGAGATGAAATTAATTTTGTTTTTGATGAGTTATAATCAATTTCCCGAGATGAAATTAATTTTTTGATGAGTTATAATTGATTTCCCGAGAAGAAATTAATTTTGTTTTTGTTGAGTTATAATTAATTTCCCGAGAAGAAGTTAATTTTGTCTTTGTTGAGTTATAATTAATTTCCCGAGATGAAGTTAATTTTGTTTTGATGAGTTAATTAATTTCCCGTGACGAAGTTAATTTTGTTTTAATGAGTTTAGAATAAAATTGTGATAATATTATTCTCTTGAATTATATATTTAAAATGGCGGGTTTAGCAAAATTAAAGAAAGATGAATTAAAACTCGTTGCCGAGGAGATAGGTTTGGTTGTTGCGGAAGACATGAAAAAGAGTGAAATAAAGAGTTTAATTGAGGAGAGTGATGTGTTCAAAAATGACAACGAAGTTGTTAAAGATGCTGTGGATGGAGTAACAGGGAATAGAAAGCAAAAATCCGATCAGGAGAGTGAAATAGAACTAGAGCGTATTAGATTAGAGAGAACTAAAATAGAATTACAATTAGCGCTATTAAGGGCTAATGAAAATAGTACTCAGACTTCCGTTAATGTAGAGTGTAAAACCGAACCAGAAGAGTCTCTGGATAGCTTATTAAAGTCTGTGAGAATATTGTGTATTAAACCACCCAGCAAAGCTCAGGATTGGGGTTTCTTTTTTACTTCGTTAGAGAGAGCACTTAGTACTAAAAAGGTTCCTGAGAAATTTAAAGCAGAGATTTTACTAAATTTATTAGGAGAAAGAGCTTCTAATATCCTAACTTATATTGCTGAGAAAGACTTAAATAATTATGAAGAAATTAAATCAATTGTGCTTAGAGAATTCGAGCCAACAGCGTAAGCGGTTTTAGAGAATTTTAGATATGCTTCTAGAGAAAACGAAACTCATGTACAATTCGCGTCACGCTTAATGACGAGTTTTGAATATTATTTAAAATTAAGGGGTGTTACAGATTTTGAGACCCTAAAACAATTGATAGTTTCGGATAAATTATTCCAAACGCTGGATAAAGAAACAGCAACTCATATTAATATTAGACAAAATCAAAAGTGGTTTACACCTCTCGAATTAGGAAAAGAATGTGATTTGTATTTTGCTTCCAAAGGCAAAACCATTAATGAGACGAGAAGACTCTCGTCTCAACCAATAACGAAATACAGCTGAAGAGATTAGTGGAAGAAAGTCCTACATGACATTTTAATGAATTAAAGAAATTTAGCTTTAGAATGTATAAAAATACAAGAAAGCCACTTACAAAACTCCTTTTCATATTGAAACTATCTTATTAATTTTCTATAGAATAGATTATACCATATTATTAAAGATGAATGCATAAGTTTTCAAATTGCCAATTTACACTTTCTTCCACTAAACTCTTTAAATGTGGTCTAAAAAATGACAAATTATTAGTATTAACTCATAGCATATAGCAATAGCTATACTTTACAGAACATTAAAATAAAATTCATAGAAACTCATACACTCTTTAGCTGAAATTTTAACAATATATTTTTAAATTCATGTACTGAATACTATATATTGTAGTAAATTTATTACTCTTTCGGTTTCAATTTTTACAGCAATAAAAATTAGAAAAAAAGCATCAAACAATTAAGAAATCTGAAGCTAAACAGACTTCAAAACTGGATAAAAAATCTTAGTCTTTAAAAATAAAAATAATTAATTTGCTACAATATAATATAAGCGTTAAACTGCCACACATTAAATCTTATTTTCTATCTTGTTAATTTTCTAATGTAAACTTAACAAGCCTACAAAAATAAGTTTAAAAAAGTACCTCCCAAAGTTATGCAAGGCAGATACCAATCCAGTTTCTCTTTTTCCAAACTTGTTTACATTCTTCACCATTTAATTTTATTGCTGGCTTAAAAACATCAGGATTGTTTTTGTACCCAAACTTAATTTGATTAATTATATCATTAAATTCTTGTAAGTCTGAGTTTTGATAAGTAGCTGCAATGATCTGTGAAGTAGTATTAATAGTTGGTAGAACCATGTTGCTATCATTGAAAGGCTGTGAAAATTTGTCAATATGTGTAGGTGAAAGTGTGTCATTTGAAGAATGCAGAAGTATAATATTATCACATTTCGAAAGTATATCGTTAGAAGAATGAAGAATGTGGAAGTGTCATAGAAGAAATGTGTGAATGTAGAGCATCTTTAGATTGAGAAAGAGGGACAGTTGCTTTGTGTGATGGATTAAAACTTAAAGGTAGCAAGAGAGTACTATCTGGATCCAATTTTTTCCCAGTAGCCACTTTGTACATTAATTTCCTACTTTCTAGTGAACAGACAAATGTGGATTGTTTATTTTGCTTCAGAATCACAGCACTTAAATGCTTGCACAGTTTTCCATTCATGCCAACAAAGCAAGTACAAATGGAATTTTCCAAATCAATAAAATAGTGACCAATTTCAAAATAGGTGTAGTCCTTATTTAATAATCTCATGTTCTAAAACCCTTTATCAACAGGCAAAAACTTTTTTATTAGTTTTTTTGAAGAACACTCAAAACTAAAGTGTAAGTATCTACAATGTAGATATTTCTCAAACATAGTGATGATGAAGTCCAATAACTGAACTAAGCTATAGTCTGTGTATTTTCTGTAGGCGGTTAAAGGTCACTTTTTCTATTTCGTTATTGGTTGTCTGGTTCTAGTAACGCGGTAGGAAATGTGACCTTGAACAGCCTACAGAAAATACACAGACTATAAATGCTTTCATTCGTCCAAGTAGGGTCTCTTTTAAATCTTTAAACAAACTTTCAGCATAGTTTGTTGTATTGTTTCCCCTGGTTAAAAGCATTTTTCTATGACAAGTGCACCATAATTGCTTTTTGGTGAACAAATTGTTCAAATATATGATACACTTGTCATATTTCCTGACCTTGCTATTCTCCACATATTTTTAAGCAACTTTGGCAGCTGCATTTCAGTTTCTGCATATATCAATGCTTTAAATGAAAAATATAGTTCCTGATTTTGCTCTTTTAGAACTTTATGTTCACTGTTCATAAACCATCGCCACACTGCTTTCAGCATATGAAACTGACAGAGTAAGTAAGCGGAATTAGGCCATATTTCACTCAGAACTTCTTTTTCTTTCAGATCATCATCTGTCATTTCAATCAATGACCCATTTTACAATAAGCAACATTTTTCAGGGAAACACCCACAAAGAAGTTTCACTCCTTCATGAAAAATATTAGTTTCTTCCGCATTTTTGATGATGCACCCAATAGGTATCCTCCAGCTACACCTGGAGAAATAAAAAAGTAAACACGATGATTTAATCTGTCCATGTGGCCAGATACATCAACCATTATCAATTCTTGAACACTGCAAAAAAAATTATATTCAAAAGAGACGTATAAATTTATTTAGAAATCTTGATATTAAGTTAATAACTAAGCAGAGTTCAATTAAGTTCATTGCAAGTTCAATTAAAATTCCAGTTTTTTGAAAAGGGACTTCCTAAAAGTTTAGAGCTGAAAGAAAAACCAGAAATCGCGGGGTAATCCTTAAAAAAACAAAACCATTGGGAATGTTGTTTCTTCATTGCAAGGTAAGTCAGAAATATTGTGATTTTTTTTCTTCCATAACAGAGTTGAAATATTCAAGCCACAGCTAGTGCTCACCACTTTACACCATTTATCTGATTTTAGAATATCAATTTATAAGTAAATCAGTTTTTTTTATTACCAGAAGTAAAAATTGTATTTGAACTCTTTTTTTTTTCAGAAAATTATATATTGTTTTCTGATAAAACATAGATAATTTTTGACATCATATTTAAATTGAAAAAATCACCAAAAGAAATAGTTTGATTCTCAAATCATTTATTTTGATCTCTCTAGATTCAATTATGCTTCTCTTGTGTTATTTTACATGCATATTCAGTGTGAATCGAAATGATTTATACACCATTTAATTTCATCTAAATATCTTAATAAATACACTGGTGTGCAAAACTTAAGCAGCAGGTATGTTTTTTGCCATAAATTCACGAGAAATCATCTGAGAGACATGAAATTCAGAAATGAGATACAGCATTTTGTTCTGAAAGAAAGACGAAAGCATAGATGCGCATAAATGAATAGAATGCATACAGTATGTTCCCAGGAGGATGTAATCGTGTCGCAATCTCCCCAAAGCATCCCACACATGTTCTATCGGATTTAAATCAGGGGAGCACGCCAGCCAATCCATTCGAGTGATATCTTCAGTTTCAAGAAGCAAGCAAGCGATTCCCAACGCCAGTTGATTTGGAGAGAGGTCGGGACACGGTTTCATCCCAGTAACATCACGGAAAGAGACTGGTCGGTGGTCCTGGAGTTGTCGTCTGGGGAGGCATTATGATGAAAGGGCGGACTGAGCTCCACGTTTTCGACAGAGGTTCTGTAACTGGAGATCGCTATTGTCAGGAGGTGATCCTTCCCCATGTGCGTCTGTTCCGAGGTGTCATTGGATCAGACTTCGTTTTTATGGATGACAATGCACGGCCACACAGGACTCATGCTGTTGAGAAGCTCCTGGAAAGTGAAGATATCACTCGAATGGATTGGCTGGCGTGCTCCCCTGATTTAAATCTGATAGAACATGTGTGGGATGCTTTGGGGAGACGCCTTGCGGCACGATTACATCCTCCTGGGAACACCCGACAACTTAAACAGGTGCTGATTGAGGAATGGGCACTCTTACCTCAAGAACTGTTCGACAATCTGGTGCTGAGTATGGGGAGACGGTGCGAAGCAACCATTGCAGTAAGGGGAGGGCATATCCCATACTAAGGAACATGTGATTTCTGTTCTTCCTCTTGGACAGACAATCATGTGTAACGATACTATGAGTTCAATAAAGCCTTTTTTTTTGTTTGATTCCATACTGTATGCATTGTATTCATTTCTGCGCAACTATGCTTTCGTCATTCTTTCAGAACAAAATGCTGTATCTCATTTCTGAATTTCATGTCTCTCAGATGATTTCTCGTGAAGTTATGGCAAAAAACATACCTGTTGCTTAAGTTTTGCACACCAGTGTATAACATATTTGTAGATAGACATGTTAAGGTAATAATTTTAATATGAAATTCAAAAATATATATCTCGTGTTATTTTATTTTATATGCATATTCAGCAAGAATTGTAATGATTTCTATACCGTTTAATGTCATTTAAATATCTTCATAAATATAGTATATTTGCATATAGATATTTTATGGTAATAAATTGACTGAACATTTCCCTTCAAATAAAAGCTTGATTTTCAAGTCTAATTTTAATAATACTTCATTGAAAAATTGCTACCTGTGCTAATTCTTTATTTATAAAATCCGAAAAATAAAAATTTTCTCATCAATCTGAATTATTTTATACTTGTATTTATAGATGCATAATCCGCGATTTTTTGAATAACAAATAATTTTGCTATTGTTCTTTTTAAATATTTGTTCCAATTATCTGTTATTTCAATCATATTATTAATAAAAAATTATTAATAAGTTTTAAATATAAAATTTACAAATTGTAATTAATATTTAATTTACTAATTTAAGTAACGTGTGATTGAATTAATTTATCGATTTCAACTTACTTCTTAAATTTGATTTTTTTTCAAAACTATTTTTTTAATTTCTTTATTGGAGTAAACCAGTGATTCTCAACCTGTGGGGCGCGCCCCCTTAGGGGGACACGAGCCCACTAGAGGGGGGGGGCGAGAATATACAAGAGAAAATATTATTTAAAAAATGGATTAACTGACTGAAAGGAAAGCACACATACACATAAAAAACAAAATACATTTCGACATATTTAATAACTTATTGAAGTAAAACAACTTACTAAATTAAAAACAAATTTAATAATTATTAGTGACTTTCTTGGGCCTGTCTTGCAGAGCAAAGTTTTCCAAAGGAAGGATTAATATTAGAAATAGCCACTCTCAGTTCTGTTTATATATTTTGTCTTCAAAGAAGCCACAGCAGAAAATCCAGTTTCACAAGGTAGGATGTTGAATAGTAATAGAATGTGAAATGTCCTTGTTTTTAGTGCAGAAAAACAATCCTTACTCCTGCCCAAAATTCAAATAGTGATTTATTACTAAATTGTCATTTAGTTTCACCACTTGTCGTGAAGTCTATGAATTTTTCTTCCTCATCAATTGAGAGTCCTTCGGGAGTCATGAAATGGGTCCCTAATCCACTCGCTATCAGTTTGTCTTCAGCATGAAAATACTTTTTAAAATTCTTTGCCAGTATGGCTAAATGATTTTCAATGGTTACACAAACAATTTTTACATGTTCTTCTTCAGCCTTAAAAGTTTTAGTACAATCATCCACATTTACAAACATTACATTGTTAGGTTTTTTGCTTTAAATTTCTGCTCCACAATTCCAATTTTCTACAAAAAGCATTAACTTTATCACTCGTATCCAACATATGTGTATTTGTTCCTTGGAGTTGAAGATTCAAGTTATTTAATTTCTCGAATATGTCGAACAAGTACCTCAATTTCATCACAAATAAACTATCGTGAAAATTCTCGGCCTCCTGTCTGTTTTCTTCTTCTAGGATATGGCGATTTCTTCTCTTAATTCATAAACACGTTGCAGAAATTTCCCACGTGATGACCACGCAATAAAATAGTAACGCTGAATGTACTGAACCCATGTCTTTACAAAGTGCGGAAAAGATTCTCGATTTCAGATGTCTCATTTTTATATAATTTAGCACTGTTACAACCGTAGTTAACACAAAATTCAAACCAGGAATCATTTCTTTCGAAGCCAAAGTTTCTCTGTGGATCATGCAATGTGTGCACTGAGACTATTTTTGTTTTAAAAGTGCTTGTATATCTTGGAATCTTTCGGACATAGAACTAGCACCATCGGTGCATATTCCGACTCAATTTTTCCATTCCATGTTTGTCTCGTTCATAAAATCATTTAAAATAGCAAATAATGCAAGCACTGATGTTTTGAGTCCTATTGGCTTGCAGAAAAGCAGTTCTTCTACTACTGACATATTATCACAAATTCGAACATAGGCAATTAAATGAGCATCTTTATTACTATCTATTGCTTCGTCAAGCTGTATTGAAAACAATTTATCA
>JAPMOR010058498.1:1102-18339 GCA_026543865.1 Argiope aurantia | reverse complement strand
TATCATTTGAAAGAGGTATGAACTGCAATTGTTTTGAAAAATTATCAACAAACATAGTTTCTACAATCTCAATTGCTGCTGCCAAAATAAGCTCTTCACCAATGGTGTGAGTTTTTTTTTTACATCTGGCTATTTTATATGAACTTTGTAAGATGCAATTAAAGCCGTTTTTTTATTCACAGACAAAGTTTCTTTAAAAAATGATTTTTGCTTGTTATATGATTTTAATTTTAATTCGAAGAATTCTCTGGGTGTTTTTGACGTACTCACTATCAAACGTTTCCGAATGTTGTTTAAGTTTATTAGGTTTCATGCTGTCTGCAGCCAACATTTTTGAGCAAATGATACACAGGGGCTTTCTTCTTCATTTACTTCAGTACTGGTATGCCCAAAATTTAAGTATTCTTGAGAATATTTCCTTGATTTTATTTTCGGAACCACGCTCGTCTGTGTAGTTGTTGATGCTTGACTATCGTCTAATGCTTGTTTACTTTCGCTTAAAAATTTATTCATGAATCTGCATAAATCTGCTGCCTTGAATATTTTATATGGTGAATTGCAATTAACACGAAAACATATATAACATACAAATTCACGATAGATTCAATAGCGATAAAAGGATCGACTCGAATGAGACTGGCTGGAATTGAAACTTGCGTTATCGAATATTTTCCTTCTTATGAGAAAATATTTGCTCCGCGCCTGCTTGAAACGGCATCGGTCGTGTGCATTCCCTTCTACAAACATTCCTATTTTTTTCACTTTTGTTTTGTCATGTTCTGTTTTATTTCTTTTATTATTCGAAAAAATGGATTCCCAGTTTCTAAATTTAGCTCACCCCGTCTAGGTTAACTTTCATTGACGAAATTTTCTACTTTCATATTCTTTTAACGTTATCTCCCTGTTTGGCTTTCATTTCAAATATAATATTTAAATTTTCTTTGCTTTCATTCGCTTCATCTGTTCACAGCCCGCTTGTCCAAAATGCAAAATGTGGTTTCTCGCCAACGTTGGCTTGCTTTTACTCTTGTTTTGGTAGTTAGTTAAAAATAATTTAAAAACAGAATCCAAAATACTCAATGTACATTATTGTTGTATACATTTTATTGTAAGGGGGGGGGCGCGATGAAAATTATGATTGAAAACTGGGCCACGAATACTGAAAGGTTGAGAAATGCTGGAGTAAACCATTTTCTGAAAAAATTGAATTAAATATATATGTCGTTTCCTTAAAATGTTTACTTTAGTTTTTTATTTTTTATTCACCGAGTTCTTTATTTTATATACTATCCTGAAATATATATATATATATTCCCTCACTGTTTCCATCAATTTTCTCTATTTACTTAAATATTCTAGATAAAATAAAAATTTTCTAAGCATGCGTGCAGTCTAAACATGCGTTAAAAATGTTATTACATATGAATTTTTATTACCGAGAATTTCTTTTCCATTTGTATGTTCGTGCAATATAAATCTTTTCTCGCTCTGATGCACGCAAAAAATTCATCTGAATTTAGAAGAAATTGACTATTGTTGCTAAGTCATGAGTAGCACTTCCTATTAATATATTACAAATAACATAGTATCAATAAATTGTTAAAGAGTAGATATTTCCAAAAAATAATTATTCATTGAAAAAAAAAATGTTTTCAAATGTAATTCAAAATTATTTAATTTGCATGTATTATTGATTAAATATAAAATTAAAATAATTTTATCACTCAGTACAATTTTATTCATCAAACTAATTAACACTATTTGTTAAACGTTTAAAAAAATTTCTATTACATAGCAAAGACTTTTGCAGTTTATAATTATTGCTCAGTTTAACATCAAAACAAATTCCCATATACATTTTTGTTAGGAGGAGTGACTGCAAAGTTTTTGCATTCATGCTAGAACAAAATCTCCCTTTTACTTTTTTCCCCCCATGTAACCATGCTAAAAATACTTCCATTACTAGCATTGCTGTGAAGGAAGATTCGGAGTGAGGGCATTTTCAGCACTTTTTTTATAGTTTTTTGTAATTTTTTTATTATATATCCATAATTGTGTAGTTTTCTCCCAATTTTTATAGCAAGTGCAGAAATTTTGTAGCTGTTGGATGGCATGTATGTATATTTTCAGTCTTTAATTAAATTTTTTTATTCACTAAAGTGATTTCTTTTTAAAACCTGGAACTAGAAAACTTTGACTTTAGTATTGAATTTTGCATATATCTATATATTTGTAATCTTTGAATTAATTTCTTAACGATTATTTACACAAAAGAGTAGAAAAATACTCTTAAACTATATACATTTTGTTTCCTTACTCTGTATAGACATCAAGAATATTATGTGTTACTATACATATATGTATAATTTTGTCACCTTAATAAGGTCCATATATTGTATCCCTTGGTAGTTTAAACATATTTTTAATAAGTTAGTTTTTAAATCTGCTCTTTAGTCAAGCAAAATAAATAACTTGCGTAAATTTATAATTAAAAAAAATGACTGCTTTGGACTGTCATTTCTGTTTTCATTATTCATATTCTATATTTTGAAATGGGCTTTGATAACTTTCTTTTAGATTGCTATTTTGTGTTAAGATTTATAATTCTGTTTATGTTCTCCTTGCAATAAATTCTTCTTAACTTCAGAGTTCTTTAAAAAGGAAAAGGCTTGTTTGTATTTATTTTTTGTTTAAACATTTGACCACCTTTATTTTAATGCAAAATTTTCTCTCACTGAAGAGTGTGTGTTAGGAATGATTTGAAAGTAAAATGGTTTTCGATCTAATATATATGTATAAACCTTCTTTCTCTCTCTTTTAATATCTTAATATCTGATTTTTAACTATCTTTATTTCTGCTAAAAGTTGAAATTTATGACCTTTTTAAAAATTCTTCTCTGAGAAATGATCTCATTAGATTATATCAGAGAAATAAATTGATTGAGGAAATATTGGAATATAGCATTAGACAACTAATTTGATTCTGAGAGGAGACTGTGATCTAGTTTGGTGAGAATAAGTATCAGGAATTTAAACTTTATATTTATCAAGCAATTCAATATCGTTTTAAAAATTTTTCAGTGGATTTCATTATGTTCATTTGAGTATGGTTAAGTCATTTTAAATACACCAAAGTTTCTTATAATAGGCAACCTCAGTCACTCATGTGTTAAAGAAAGAATAACAGAGCCTGAATTTAAATAATAATAAGCATTTATATAGCAAGAAAACATTATTTAATAAAATCGGATCATTCTAGTTTATCGTCATATTCGTATAACATTATTTGAATAGCCAATCATTCAGTTATATCATTGCGATTAGTCCTTGTTTGGGATTGTTTGAAAGTGAATACCTTATCTTCAATTGCATTCATCTTCTCCTGAATGATATTGCAGAATTCGTCTTTAACACTTACGATGTCCTTCTTAAGCTCCTCCTGTCCGGATTTCATCTCCTGCTCCATTCTTTCTTGTCCTTGCTTCATCTCATCTTGTCTTTTCTTCATATCCTCTTGTCCAGCTTCTATAGATTTCTTCATCTCCTCTTGTCCAGCTTCCATAGATTTTTTCATCTCAGCCAACAGAGCCAGTAACTCACCATTACCGCTATCAGCCATCGTAGCCTGAGATCTCGTTTTCACCATACACTGTTGACCACTATCCCACTTCTGACACCAAATGTTACGAAATTTCCGGGTTCGTTTGGATAGTGGAAGTTATATGGTGTGGAGAACGCTCAATCAGCAGGCGGCATTAGAAAAAAATCAACGACGTTTATTTACACGAAGACACACAGGACAGCACAGAGACGACAACTATATATAGCACAGAGAAGACAATTATCTTCAGCCGAGACGTGCACACAACAAGACTCTACTGCAGACAGTAGCACACAGCTTAGTTCAGCCCTTGCTTGACTCCGTCGCTGCTCTGCTAATCTCTGGAAGACCCGTTGTTTAGCGTCGATTCCGACTACTCTCCGTCAGCTGCAGACTGCCTCATTTTATAAGTCTCAGGAGGCGGGGCTAGAAGCCACTCAACCAATCAGGAACTTTCGAGGCGTATCTCGGTTCCCAATGGACGGATCGGGAAAATTCTCGATGTTTCGGATATAGTCTATTTTTACACCAAAGTCTCCAAAGGGTCGCCAAGTTTATCGCCAAGTACTGGGACCTCCGCCGCGACACCCGGACTCCGTCCAATACCGATGACTGTAAAACTGTCTTTCTGATGATGGAACCAACTATGCTGGGAAGCAGCATTACAGATTCGTAACAATATATTACATATAAAGTAAAAGCATGTAATTTAAACACAGCTAATATTTTAATAAATTTAACGCTGAAGTTACGACTAGAAGAGTTGTGAAAGGATTAAGTTACAGAATAGTGGTGAAATGCTTTTTTATGCAAAATAAAATTTTCTGTGCATGAAAACTATAATAGATTAAAATCTCAAAAAAAATAATTAAAAAATTATTTTTTAATAAGATATTTAAAGCAGGGAACCTATAGTGATATAAGCATAAATTACATTAATATATAAAAATGATAGTGACTAAGCATACCAAATAATACTATAACTTCCAATTTATAAATTCTTAAGTAAAATATTTTTTTAGTAGACAGATTACAGCAAAGAGTTATAGCAACTCTATTTCTCAATTCTAAAATTGAATATGCTTTAAAAATTTAAACTAATTTTGAATAATTCAGGGTATTTCTGCAAAGCAGGATAGTTATACAAAGATGTTTATTTTAAAAAATCACTGGCTTTTAATCAATTTACTCACAACAAAAGTATGATTATTTCATTGAAGATGATACTACCTAAAAGTTTTACATTTTTTCAATATCTTACTTGTGTGTGTGTGTGTGTGTGTGTGTGTGTGTTTGTAGAAGAAAATGCAAGCTATTGAACCTTTGACAAATTCTTCATTCAAGAAGGTAAAAAAATCATTAATAATCATTAAATATAAATATTTATATTAATGAAGTAAGATTTATCTTTAAAAAATTCTCAGATTTGATGAAATATACAAGGTATTTTATCATATAAATATTTTCTTCCTGAATTGATAAAAACGTTTGCAGTACTTTTGTTTTCAGCATATTATGAAATCATAACTATTACAGAATAAAAGGATCCATAATTTAAAACATGCATTATCAGTCAATTTTTAATAAACATTTTTACTTTCAAATTTTACAAGGGAAAAATCCTATAATAAAAGGCCATTAATGTATTAGGCTCCAACAAGAGCAAAAACCCTTGAATAACTTCCATAATAAATTTATAAGAAAATACAGTTTTAAAATCTTAAGAAATCAAAAGAAAGATTTTGACTCTCTGAATGCAAGACATACATTCAATTCCAAGTTTGATGTGGAATTTATTTACACAACTGAGGATAATCTTTTGTCCATCTTTTATATCAATTATCAATGAAATGTTTTTTTTAAATTACAGAAATACTTGTGTATTAAATTTATTATCAACACATATAATCCTCCTAAAAATATAGGAAAATATTTCAAGTACATAAAGTAGGGACTTTTAAATGCTTAATGATCTGAAAAAAAAAATGACATAAAGGATTTCATAAGAAGTTATTATATCAATACAGATGAATATTAGTTAGAACTAACATTTAATCCTATATCTGCTTAATTGACATGGACAATTTCACAAACAGAAATATGTAAAACTGCCCATGTTAAACATGCATCCATTTTAAACATTAATTCACAAAATAATTATATTTGTAATTCATTCAAAAAGAATAGTTTTTCAAATTTCAGTTATTTATAAATTGCATTTATAAATAACTGAAAATATTTCAAATCGCTAATACTAAATTATCAATGCTTTTGATGCTGGATTCTATGCATTTGCAAAATATAAATGCGAACACACAATAAAAACACATTTTTAATTAATCATATGCATTTCTGTCATGCTTAAAAATAATCGAAAGTACATTCAAAATATTTCCAAAAGAAATGCTATCGTATTTAAGATAAATCGAAAATAACGGAGGCTAACAGATAGTTTCTGATTTTAAATTAATCATTTACATTCACATTTCCGTCATGCTTATAAATAAGCGAAACTATATTCAAAATACTTGCAACAGAAGCAACAGTCATATTTAAAATTAATTGAAAAAGGAATTCAACTTTTTCCCTCGGAGCAGCCTCTACACGCTTCTATATTTTGCTCAATAGCGCTTTATCTTGTATGCAAAAAAACCACTTGACACCCTCGAAGCTTGAGAATGCCTGTTCTGCCTTGAGTGTACTGTTACGGGGGCAGATAAAGGCCTAGCGAATGACACCACTACAAAAATGCATCACTAATATTTGATTATTGCGCAAGTCAAGCAGATAATCGTAACTCACCACCTACAACCTTACGCTTCGTGGATAGATTCCATATGAAAACAAATAGATCAAAGACAGCGGTGGTTTAGGAGAGCCCGCTTCAATCAGAAGCTATCTCCTGCTATGGCGAGAACTTGAATAGTAGCTCGGCTTTTGGTGAATGCCAGGGACCTTCGAGGATAAAATTAGTTGTAAAATTTTACTACCTTTTTTGTTATTGTAAGGCTCTTATGAAAGTCAAGTTGAATCATTCAACCATACAATATTATTTCATACAACAACTCAAAATTTTATTTCATCACATTTTGTAAGGACACAAGTAGATGTAAGGAAATCGTTAAATTTCTGTCTTATAAGCTATGCTGTTAGCGGAATATCAGTATTTTATTTTATATAAAAAAAAGAATAACAAGCAAAATCAGCAACTTTGATGTATATCACAGAAAAAAAAATTACACAGAAATTGTTTTCATTCAAATAATAAGTACACTTGATATGATAAAAAACTGGCGCTATTTTCCTTCGGAATTTCTTAAGATATCACAGCGCCCCTTTTGTTAGCCGATCACAGCGCCATGCATGAATTAAACCGTTTCTTTTACTAATTACCAAAACCTACATAATGATTAAATAATGTCTTATAAATCGTTCTTACTAATTTTTAGTGAACAGTAATTATTTGGCAAATTCAATCGTTACTTTAACGAATTTTCCTAAACCTATGTAACTGAACGACATCGTGTAGATTGTTCTTGCAAATTTTTAATCATAGTACCTTGGATCACACATGAATAGAAATTATTTCAAAAATTCAAATCCAAATCTAAACATGCGAAGCTGAATACAACCACAGCAAAATACTATATGGAAAAAGGACAAGAGGTTAACATCAAACCATAAACAACAATAAGTTTAGAAAGAATAAATGCAATGAAAACATACCAGTTGAATATAAATATCTTCCAAGAGGATTTGTATTAAATTACAAGGAAAAAACTAAACTTATTCTTGAAGACATGTAGAACTATTAAATTAAAACTTTCCCGCGCTTAAGGCTAAACTAGCTCACAACATTTCATTAAAACGCTTTGTCATCATATGAATTAAATCAAAATGTCTTGGCAGCAGATAAATAAAATTCAAAGAGAATAAACCATATACTCAATTGTAATAATATTATTAAATAGATATATCCACCTTTTTAGAATTTCTATATCACAATAGCTTTTAGAAAAATCATTAAAAGATAAGCTTATAATAATATTATTGCCTCATTATATAAATTTTCTTCCAAAATTTTTAAATCCTGTTCATTTGCGAGAAAACCTAGTTGTTGCAAATTTTAGAGTTTAAATTAGAATGGTAATTACTTTAAAATCATACTCATTGCTTTGGTGAAAGTTGAGGAGCGCCCAACTGTCGCATAAAAAATAAAGCTATGAAATTAAAACAGTGCTTTATGTTATGCATTATTATACAGTCCACGTTTTAGAAAGTACCTCTTCTGCCGTATTTTTTTATTTCATTCGTATTAAATTTACGAAAAGTTGACTAGTTGCTTTGTTATATATGAAACAACTGAATATATGGATGGCCTCATCTATGTCCTCGATTGATGTTATTTTGGAGCTCCAGAGATGTTGTTGTATATAAATTTCCAGAATCTTTCCCGTTCATGAATTTTGCTGTTTTAATGATGGGGGAGGCAAAGTTAGTGCTGAGGTTGATTTCAAACACCTCCAAATTTTACTATCTAGAAAAGTCACTCCTTGAAGTAGCAACGTCAGAAAACAAAATTTTCATTTTCCTTAGCCCCAGTATATTCCATTTTGAGCATCAAGCGATCAAAATAATAAAAGTCAGCAAACTTCAGTTCTACTTAATATAATGAAGTTGCAACGATTCATCTTCGGAGTTTCATCAACGATCGTAGCGGCCTCTTACTGGAAGACTGCAATTTAGCATTGTGTATCTTGTGTTGTCAAGGAAAAACTATCTGGAAAAACCCTTATTTTTAATATTCACAAAAAACAAAATGAAATTTTATTTTTATTACTGGTATGTTGTATATATTCCTGTTAAACTTCGTTCAACATTATGTAGAATATATAAGCAAAAGCTGAAAACTTGGTGCTAATATATGAAACTAGTGATTATGTATCGACACATTTCCTTCTCATTCTATAGAATCCCAAATGATAAACTAGTTTAGTTTGAAATACATCTCGGATTCGTTTCGAATATCATGCGGGAAACCCATTACTTTTAGTCATCGGCTGAGGGTAAGAATTTGCCGTTTGTTGAAAAGCGAAGCGAAATGTAACCGCCACCAGGCGGCGGTGTTGTGACGCCAGCCTGCGAGTTGCATGATATATTCAGTACGGATTGTGATCTCCGCGTTGCCGTGTGAATATTTATTATAAGTGCATCTGTGTTTGTGTCGTCCATTTGTCATAAACGTTATGTGTCTGAAAAACCTTTGAACTTATTTTGACTTAAGTACCCCGCATCTGGTAGATGCAGGCCTATTTAATTTCTAAAAGATTCTATGTTTTGGTTTTCGAACATAGTGTGACAGGTCCGGGTACTTTTGATTTCAATTTTTCTGAGTTTCATAACAATGGATTTGACATAGTTGAAAACACAGCGAAAATCGTATCGTACTTCCTTTAAGGTATGTGCAAAAAAGCTTGAAGAAGAGCTTACGAAGGAAATACCTGAACCTAAAAAAAATGTGATTTTGAAGTCGCACATTAGCGATAAATTTCATCGTTTAGAAATATGCCAAACCGAACTTACGTACCGAATCTTGTAACTGGAAGATACCAAAACGGCTTACGAAGATTTTTTGTCGGCTGAGGAATATCGGGATACGTATTCTGAGCTTTGTTCTCAATTCGAATAAATGTGCTTGATGGAAGTTAGTACGAACGAATCCCCTGAAAGACGCAAATTCAAGCTCCAAAAGATTGAGCTACAGAAATTTAGTGGAGATGCCAAAGAATACCTAACCTTCTGGAGTCAACTTAAGAAAATCGATGAAGACGCAAGCATTCCGATTTAAGACAAGTTCCAGTATTTACTGCAAGCTGTTGTGCCAAAAACGAAGGCAGCCCGTGTTGTGGAAAGCTTCCCGGCTACAACTGAAAACTACCCAAAAGCCATTGCTCAGCTAAAAGAAAGATTAGGACTAGAAGACTTACTGGTTCAAATATACGTGAGAGACTTGCTGTCCATGGTGATGAAGAATACGGCCTCCAGACGTTCCAAGACCGATCTTCCAGCATTGTATGACGAACTGGAAGGGAAAATACGTTCCTAGAAAGCCTAGGACGTATCTAGGTGTATGGTGTGTCCACTAGTCGAGTCCTGTTTGCCTGAAGAAATTTTATTGGCCTGGGAAAGGAGCCGGAATCAACGTAGCCTATCAGAGATCCACGAACTAAAGAGATCTGAAGATGCACGATCTTTAGAGGTCTTAATGAACGTCATACGCCAGGAAGTAAAAGGTGAAGAAATAATCAACATTGCTAGAGTTGGATTCGAACCCCAGCCAGGCCGTCGTAGAAGGGATAATTGCAGAAGTCATAATGAACAGCTACAACCGATTGAATCAACAACCGCATCAGCGTTGGTAAGTCTTCAAATGCAAGGTAAGAGGGTTCAAACCTGTATTTTTTGTGACGAATTAATTATTATTAACATAATTAATATATTTTGTTTATACAATTGTATTTCTACTTTTCACATTTAAATATACTTTTCTTTAAAAAGTTTCCACGAATACTTGTGGTGAATAGCTTATAAGCAAGTTAACAGCTACGCTGCACGAGAAATTGCTTTTATATTGTGGTCATGTTACTGGACTGCGAACCACAAGGTCCCAGGTTCTATCCTCGCACATTACAATCCGCCACAATACTCATTCTCAAATTCAGCTTTGAAAAGATTAATTTATTAATATTTATTGAAGTTCATTATTTTTTGAATTTGAGAATGAATAGTATCAGAATTCCACTGTTTGGTGTCTCTGGACATAAAATTCAAAATTTAGTTTTCATGAAATTGATGTTGCACACTATTTTTCCCCCAATTTATTCAAATTAATTTATTTTGTTGTATAAGTTATCTTGGGCCTGGCTACCAGTACTGTAATAAAAACAATAGATTAAAAGGGATAAAATAATAATTTTATGTCAAAGTTTATTCAAATTCTATAATTTTTAATTAAGAATGCTAAAAGTGTTTCTCTACTTAAATTGAAAGTAAATTATATAAGAAGCGAATTTAAATTAAGAAAAAGCATATTCTCTATAATTTTCTCAAGGATTGATCAATATGTTAGTACTCTTCGTTTATTAGCTTGTAAAACAGTTCTGCTGATAATGAAAATCTTATTTTGCTAGGAATTGAAATGTTATGTCATAGTTGAAATCAATTCCAAAATTTTAAGATAATACTGAAATTGTACTGTTTTTTTTTTTTTTTTTACTGTTGCATTTACTAATTTTATTATTGCAAGCATTTCTTTTGTGTTATTTAGAAATTTTCTTTTATTTTAACGACATATTTTCAATTCTGTTTATGTAATATAAAGTTTTAGTTTGCTTTTGAATCATTCTTATCTTTTTAGTACATTATTTTAAATATATTTTCCCTCTTTTCTAATACTTATTAATTATTGTGCATAATTTCTCCATATTTTGTATGCACTTAATATATTTTAATGATGTTTTCTAATAATTCTTAAGTATTTTTCTTCATTATCTCATTCTATGTATACAATATGCAAATTATTTTACTTGCACTCACTTGAAATGATATTGCTGAATTTTATTCTATCTCAAAATATTGAAATTGTAAAATTTCTGATGGTTTCCTTGTTAAAATTTAACATCCACTTAGTGTGTTTTAATGGTTTAAAATTGTAGTGTGTTTAAAATATATTTTTATTTGATGAAAATTAAAATATTGCAACTTAATTCTAATCTCCATCTGGTTTTTAAAGAGTTCTGGTATTAGTGAGTGAATCAATTCAGATTGAACTTTTTTATCTGGTATTTATTTCAAAAAAGTAAATAAATGCATTGTATAATTAATCATCCATAAAAAGGTGTAAATTTGGATTAAAAGCCTTCTTTTGTTAAATCTTTTGCTGGCTTAGTTCTGACTGGCTTAATATTGATATTTCTCAGTATTTGTATTTCACTGATTGAGAAATGTATCCTCTTCAAAGATTTTACGTCTGAGGGAAAATTCTCATCAGGTTAGATAAGTCAGAAAAAATGTGTGGGAAAAATATTAGAAATTGATGTTGTAACTGATCATTTGATTCCATGTGGGGTCTGTGAAAAATAGTCTTATCATGATAAAACTGTCATGACTTTGCTACTCATTCGACAGGAAGTTTTCTCTTCCTGAAAATGCACAGTATAATGTATGTGATGTGTGTATTTAAACTGACTATCCAGTCTCATTATATTATTTGCCTACTTTGTGGAAATTGTTTTAATTATATTTGGAAAGAGATTTTAAAAATTTCCTCAATTTTGAATGTGAAAGGATTGCTTTCCTTCTAACTTCTCTTTTTATCATTGCATCATAATACTCATTCTGTGACTCTTTACTAAGTTTTTGAATTAGTGTTACATCATTTAAAATCTTTTTAACTTGGAAACTATATGTACATCAAGTATACTGTGTGCATGAAAGTTTTATATCAACTAGAATTCTGTTTCTGCATAGAAAGCTGTATATTTATAGCTGTTGTGGAGGCTTTTTGATATTTCTTATTATTATTTTGTTCCTTGATGCTAATGGAATTAAAAATATTATTTTTGTATCAGATGATACTTTTGGACTTTGCTCAAAGAATTTTCGATGTATTTTGAATATTAAGCAGAGCTAAGTAATAAATTAAATTTTACTTAATTATTAAAGATGATAGCTTGCATTAAATGTGCTACGACTCCATGTACTTTAAAAACCAAATATTGTTTCTAAATACTTTCTAGGCATAAAAGTTTTGTTGCTGTGATGAAGTGATTTTGAACACATTTAAAACACAATTCTCTTAAGAAGGCTTGCATCGTTGATGATTGTAACATTCCATTTCTTAAATGTTTTAGGATTAATACTCATGAACATCTTTTATGTTTGAGAATGATTGCAAAGTTAAAATACTTATGAATTAAATTTACTGGGGCAGGAGATTTTAGAACTAGTAGATGGTGCTGCATATCATTTTTTGTATTATTTAGTAAGTGTTAATCTATACTACTATTATAAATGTGAAAGTTTGGATGGATGGATGGATGTTTGTTAGTCAATCACGTCAGAACGGCTGAACGGAATTAGATGAAATTTAGCACAGAGGTAGAATATAGTCTGGAATAGGACATAGGCTGCTATTTATTCTGGTTAATTGAGTGGTTAATTTTTTATTAATTAAAAACTAACTTTCTCGCCAAAAATCTGAGGCCAAATCCCGCCAAAAATGATTAAGGCTTCAGTATTTTTCCCCACACTAATGAGGTTAGGCTTAATATATTTTCGACCGATTGTTTCAAAAGATTCTGTTTATTTTCTTGGTATTTGATGTATTTAAATTTAAACATTGTTAATTTATCGATCTTTCGGATTTATTCTGAAGTACTTTAAAATTAAAATAAAACAGATTAAAGGAAATTAAAAATTTCTAACCTGCATTGCGTTACCTTAACTGGCATAGTTAATTCACGTATTTGCGTTACCGTAACTGGCGTTGAAAATTCACGCATGCGCAGTGTGTTCTGATTGATGACAACTGTTTTCATTTTAATTAAAAGTTAAAAAATTATGTGTATTATACTGTTGTAGCTATCTCAATCTCGATCGATGAATAAAATAGACTTGATTTGATTTTAAAGAAATACGGACTCGCTGTTTTGTTTTATTTCAGGTTACAATGTAAATCAATTGTTTTTACGTTAGTTGTATGTTTTTGTAACTAAATTGTATTTATGTTAATTATATATTTTTCGCATATGCTTATAGTTTTAAGTGCATCGGTTCTTAGGTTAGTTTAAATTTTTTTGATTTGTTATTATTTGATAGTTTTTCGAAATGCCCAGAAAGCGCAAATCTAATCTTTCGAAGAGGAGTAATAAACCTCGGGCTATGAAAGTAGCTAGAAGACCTGTTCGCAATTTTAGTGAGCACTTGCGGACTTCAAACCCCCTCCAGCTGTGGGATAAATACAAGGACGCTTTATCAAAAGATATCGTGCATTGGCTGGATGGCACTCGCAATAACCTAATCATTAATGAAGCTTTGGTATTGATTGAGGATAAAAGGATTTCCATATCTGGAAAATGTTTTACTGATTTCAGCCTACCCCCACCGTAGAGAAGAGGGCAATTTATTGTAGTAACAACTCAATTTTGTATCAGACAAGCGACAACTCAACTCTTATGTTTACTCAAGTATCCCGATTGTAGCATGCTGCAATAAAAGGCACAAGCTGAGAATCTGTTCAGGAGCATTCAAAACAAACCTCCATTCCAGTAATAAAACGTTTACGTTGCTAGCTCTTAATATGCATCTTAGTTATTTATTTGTACTTAATTAATTGCTTTTTGTTTTATCGATAACCTTAACAAGTTATGGGCTCAGCGTGTTTTAAATCTGCGTGAATTTAATATCTGCTAAAATTTTTGAAAAGTGAAGTGAACCGCGTGCTAGGCCTAACAGCAAAACGTTGTGGATTTGAAAGTACAAATCGACAAACTAGAAGGTGCGGAAAATTGGAGCAAGTGGAAGTGGCAAATGAAAATGCCCTTTAAACAATATGATCTCACACCAATTATTGATGGAACTAAAATTTGTCCGGTCGCTGTAAACGGCGATGTTAGTGCGGATGAGCACGTGAAGAAGGTGGATGAATGGCGGTGTCATAACGCTAAGGCAGCCGCGCTTATTGCAAGTACGTTGATCGCTTCTGTAGCTAATTTAGTGATGACGTACTCGAATGCAAAGGACATTTGGGACAAATTAGTATTCAAAGACTTAATTTATTGATGACACAAATTTTTCAAGTCGGTAGAGATCCTAATGACAATGTTGCTACACATGCAGCTAAAGTTGCAAGAATCTACACGGATAAGAACGGTGAATTAAATCGTATTGGATCAAGTAATATTCCAGAAGAATTATTGCATGGCAAAATATTGCTTACTGTGGGTCCAGAATTCCAAGAATTTAACAATGTTTGGGAGTCTCTAGACTCTGATAAACGAACAACCAAGAATCTTGTTGAAAAATTGTGTACAATTGAACAACGTGTTAAATCTAACGCTGCTGTGGATTATGGCGCATTTGCAGCTCGTGTGCCTGGTTTTAAGCAAAAACCTGTGAAAAATGGGGAAAGACTTCCTGAAAGTACTCCTTAGGTCACCTCCTTGGTCACCAAAGTAAGCGTCACGTTCGAAAGCTGCTAACTGATATGGGCATATCTGTAAGTCATGCAGCGACAAGTGAATTTTGTGATGGATGTGCTCTTGGTAAAGCTCATCAAAACCGCTTCAAGTCACGTCCCTACAGAGCGATGTCAATTGGTGAAATCATTAATGATGATGTTAATGGCCCTATGTCTGTGGGCTCCTTTAGTGGTGCAAGATATTATGTTTGCTTTAAAGATGATTAAAGAAAATATCGTAGAATCTTCTTTTTGAAAAAGAAAAGTGATGTTAGTTGTTGTCTACGTACGTTTCTCAATGAAGCGACTAATCTTGGCCATGTTGTGAAAAGTTTCCGTTGTGATGGAGGAGGAGAATTTGATTGTGGTGAAGTTCAAAAGATACTTGATGAAAAAGGTATAGCACTAACTCTTAGTGTACCATACTCGCCAGAGCAAAATGGTACAGCAGAGAGGGAAAACCGAACAATTGTTGAACTGGCTCGTTCTATGCTTGCAGCAAGGCCTCGGTCACTTTGGGCTAACGCATGTGACACCGCAGTGTATCTACTAAATCACACTGGTTTATGCCCAGATGAAAGCAAAAGTCCTCATGAGCTTTGGACTGGTGAGCCAAAAACTAAACTTGACCACCTGAAAGCATTTGGAACCGAATGCTATGCACATATACCAAACATCTTCAGAAGTACGTTTGAAGACAAAAGTGTTCATGGTCATTTTGTGGGGTATGTAAACAAGAAAGATGGTTATAAGATCTATCTGCCTTCTCTGAAGTAAATCATAAAATCTCGAGATGTTGACTTCAAACCAGAACGTTTGTGCACCACTCCTGTGACAGTGGAGGTGGTGGAAGACTTAAATGAAAGGTATGAAGAAACTCGGAGTGAAGAACGTAATCTATACGAAGAACAAGAACCTGTTAGAAAATCTGGAAGAAGCCGAAGCTCTCCTGTATGGATCAAATCCATACAGGAGATATCTGATGGCAAACATATGGTATAATATCTGATGGCAAACATAGCTGCAGTAGAAGAATTTGAAAACAGTGAAAATCCATCCACATATTTTGAATCTCTTTCGTCAAGTGAAAGTGACTTGTGACTAGAAGCAATGAAAGAAGAAATAAAAGCCCTTCATGAAAATGAAACATGGGAACTTGGTGAGAGACCCAAAGGTTCCACAGTTCTCAACCGTCGATGGGTGCTGAGGAGGAAATCTAACTCGGAGGGTACTGTGGAACGACACAAAGCTCGTCTTGTAGCCAAGGGTTATGCCCAAAAAGCAGGCTTTGATTACGACGAGACATTCAGCTCTGTTGCAAGATATGACACTGTGAGAGCTGTTTGACGTAAAGACTGCATTCTTCTATGGAATCCTTAAGGAGGAAGTGTTCATGACACAGCCAGAAGGCTTCAATGATAATAGTGGGAGAGTCTGTAAATTGCATAAAAGTTTTTATGGACTCAAACAAGCACCTCGTTGCTGGAATCAGTGTTTTGTGAATTTTATGAAAGATCAGGAACTGGAAGTTATTACAGTTGATCCCTGTTTGTTTATCAGACACAGAAATGACAAGAAACTCCTTGTTATCTATGTAGATGATGGCCTTGCTTCTGGGACAGACAAAGTTGAAGTGGAGGAGTTCATGAGTCAACTTGGTCATTCCTTTCAGATCACAAAGAGTTCATTGAACCAGTTTCTGGGTATGAAATAACAAGATTGAATGATGGTTCAATTTTTGTGAATCAGTGTGCCTATCTGAAAAAAAGTTTTCTCAAAATTTTATATGGACTCCGCCAATTCAGTATCAACTCCAAGAGACAAAAGCTTTATTTTTGATGACACAGAAAACAAACGGATAGGGAAAGAAGTCCCTTATCGCCTGGCGGTTAGCAGTCTCATGTACCTTGCAACTGCTACAAGACCTTATTTAGCTTATGCTATAAACATTGTTTCAGAAAATCTTGAAAATCCCAGGGCCTCAGATTGGTGTGTTGTAAAGCGAATCTTTAAATATCTAAAAGGAACTGTAGATTTTGGCTTGTTATATCAAGCAAAGTGTCATCCCAATGAGCTTGAAGTGTACAGCGATGCTGCTTATGCAGGTGATTTAAAAACAAGACGCTCAAGAACTGGAATACTCTCTAAATTTTCATGTGGGGCCCTCTCGTGGGTGAGCCAAAAGCAGAAGAGTGTGGTGTTATCTACTACAGAGGCCGAATATGTTGCTGCGAGTGAGAGTGCTAAAGAACTAATCTGGCTGAAACATCTGCTCAGTGACATAACAAATCTCGAAACTACCTCTCTTCTGGTAGATAATGCTAGTGCTGTGAAACTCGCCAAGAATCCTGAATACCATAAACGGTCCAAGCACATAGATGTCCATTATCACTTTGT
>JAPMOR010058497.1:0-52207 GCA_026543865.1 Argiope aurantia | reverse complement strand
AAACTTCTGAGATCGAACAATGATTTTGTATGTCGCTGTTCGTAAAAGAGGTGTACTTAAAAGTTAATATAAATATTCACTGTTCAACGTATCACACATTTTTGTCATCATATCCGGTTGTTAACAACTTTTTTGTGTGAATGATAAATGTTATATTTCATGTTTCCATTTCGAAATATGTGCATATTTCGCGTGTCTAAGCAAAATGTCTGATTAAATTTATATTTGTTCATATATGCGTATTTCATTTCACAGAAACTCAAAATTTAAATAACATTTTATTGCAATTTTGATGATTATTTTTCTCCATGCTCAAATTAAATTTTAGCATTACATACAAACTGTAACATTTGCTCTAAAAATAGCTGCTTTTACAATGTATTATTAAATACTTTTATTTAATTTCTTTTGTTTCATATTTTAAATATAACTTGATTGTGCTTTTAATCTCATAACCATTAACCACTGTAATTTCCGTGTAAACTGGAAGACATGAAATGGGATAGACATACCATTTATTAGTAAACAAATATTATGAAATATAGGATATGAGATTACAAGTGAATTTAGCATAAACAGTACTTGATGTGCATTTTGGAAATGTAAAAGAACAGATAAATTTGATATTCATACTGGTGAGATGTTGCAATTACAGATGTAAATAACATAAATGATATTAGTGGATATAAATATTTAGTAGGTTGCGGTTGCAAATATACATAGACAAATAATATTAATGGATAAATTACGCAATAATTATGGGTTTTCATATTAATGAGGACTTAATGCGTGAAGGTTCACGATAATGAGTTACAGATACAATAAACGAAGAAAAAATTGCGACTACAGATATATCACATTACCCAGATGTATAAAAAATTCATTTTTTAAATGAAAATTCGGAATTTTATTATCTTTTTTTCATTTATTTCTTGATATATTAGAGTTTAGAAATGTTGTGCACGTGCTCTCGTTGATGATAAAACATTTTAATATTATAATGTAACAATTAGTTATTAATTGAAATGAAATTGTCTTTCCATTTGAGAGCTACCAACTTTTTGCGAATTAAGAAAAACATTTGAATTCATAATTTTATATATAATTATATTTAAATTTGTAAAATAATAAAGGATACACTTTCTTTTTTGTTAGACTAGGTAAATATTTCCATTAAGAATATATATGCATGTTTTTGCTTTACAAATTATATAGTTTAGACATGGAGCTCCAAACTTTGCAAAATATATATTTCGGAGAATAGATTTGTTTACCTCGGAATGATTATTTTAAAGATTTTATTTAATCAAAAATGCATTTTTTTCTGGTATAACTCATGAAAATATTACAGCAAAAATATTTTTTATATAATTTTAAAATTAAAAAAAAATTATATTTCCGATGATTCTAATTTTGGCAGATATTTTTTGCTATTTTAATCAATTAAAAATATTTAAAGAGTATTTTACAATACTCTATTTTGTTGTTAAAGAGAAACTCAAATGGTTTTAATTATTGCTACTATTATTTCATCCTAGATTTGTCTTCCATTGCAGATATTCAAGATATGAAGATTCAGCTTATTTTTTTATGTTCAACCGTAGTTCTGCGCCAAATTTTCGGTTTCATGCATAATGGATTAAACACGAATCAAATCGACATGAAATTAAAGAAAAGAATATTTCATTTTATTAAATGTTGGAGGCCTTTGTGGACCAGCTGATGCGCCAGAAAATAATTACTATTGAAATTTTCAAATCTAACAATCTTACATGATAGTTTAGCAAAAAATCTTTATAAATTACTAATTTTGATAGTCAGGTAATTTATGCTACTTTAAAAGCCCAACAAAATTTTGTTTATTGGGCTATAAGCCATACCGATTTTCTGCCCATTCACCTAAAATTTGAAGTCTACTAGGAATGATTAAGTGACTTACTTGATATACTTGCTGAATAGAAAAATGTTTGTAAAAAATATAATGATAGAAGGAAAAATTATTCAATTTTGGAAATTTCTAGCAAAAATGTATCAAAATTTTTTTTTATATACTTTTCAGTGATTCAGTTAAAAAAATATTCAGCATACAATAATAATAATCGGTGGTTTTAAAATATAAAAATAATTTAAAACCACCGAACCATAACAAAATTTCATTAAATATTTCTGAAATTAAATGTATGCATTAATTGTCGCAGTAATCAAAAATTTATTAAAAATATGTTTCAAACCAAAAATGAAACCCTCTTTAATGTGTAAAAATAAGTCAACAATAAAATTATGAAATAGTATCAACAATATAAAATAATTTGTGTTTTATTTACTACACAATGAGATTGTCAAGTATGTTGCTTAAAAGCATCCTTAAAAATTAATTAAAGCAAGAGGAAAAAAATTACGGCAACTAAATTAGTACCATTGAAAAGATATATATTTTTTTAATTTTGAGATGCTATAATGTTAAATTTTTTACTATTTCATTTACATAAATTGTGTAAACATTTGAACATTTTTCTTAAATTTTAATTAAATAATTTTTTTTAAAAAAAAATTGCTTCGAAGTACACATTTTCACCTTGTTAGTCTGGTAGCTTCATTTACAGCAAGGTCTGGCTTGTGGAGTGACAATATTATACTTTCTTAGGTTTAGTTTTTAGTAAGACTTAATTTTACAATTTGAATTTCTTCCAAAGTGATGGTAACGTGTTAATGAAAACTAATTTTCCCACGCCCTCATAACGTGCAGGTTAATTTTTTTTTATGCGAAATGAATTATCAGAAAATGTGGTTAAAATATTTTTTTTTAAATCATGAAAAATAGAAATTTAATTCATAGGTTAAAATATTGATATCATTAAAAAGATTTTTTTTTAAATTTTAAGATGATTGTAAAAACCAATTTTGTGCTGTATTTTTTTCTGAAGTAATCACGAAATAACTCCAAAATTCATTTTCAATTAGTTAAAATTCTAAAATTTCAAAAACAAATCATCTCCAAGTGCACATCAATGATCTGGTCAGTAAATCTCTAACACACACACACACACACACACACACACACACACACACACACACACACACACACACACACACACACACACACACACACACACCACTTTCTATGCCTACCAAATATACATTAAATCTATTTTAATACATACAAAAATTGAAAGAACCCAAAGAAAGACAAAGCTGGCAGTTGTATAAAATCCAAGCGAAGCTCATTAGATTATTTTATTCTTTCAATGCCATGGTTTAATAATTTTTTCGAAAATGATTTTTAAATGATACATTTAAGCACTTTTATAATTAAAAATGTATCTGAAATCGTTAGATAAATTTAATTAGTCAAAGGGGGATAATTACACCAACAACAAAAAGCTAAAAATTATTATAAAACATTTTTATTCAAAGTAAATATTGAAGTTTAAAAATTGGGTTTTAAATTTGGGCTCAACAATGAGTGCCTACGCAAAAGTGTAAGGCAGTCTTGTTTTCTTTTTAAAAAATGTGTCAATGTTGGCAATTTTAACAGGAAAAAGCTACACCCTTTACGTGGTAAAGCATATCGTGTTAAAATCTCCGTTTGAATGGGGGAAAAGCAGTTTCACCCCTGCTTCTGAAAATATGGCTAAGATCCTCCAGATTTCCTCCACGTTAAAATATTTTCCTTAGCGATTGCTTAGACAACAACAGACAATGAATTTTCTTTCAAATTTTATGGTTAAAGCAGAAAATAATTAAATGAACAATGCCTCTGAGTTTTCCCACACAAAAAGAACTATCTTTACCACTTTCAGAAATAACTTATAAAAGTGACACTTTTATAAAAAATGACAAATATTAAAAGAAAGTTAATAGCTTTTATAAACTAAAGTTAAAAAAAATCAATTTTTTCTCATGCTTTTATTTAACATGGTTTCTTTTATCTGTTTAAGTTAAATTGTATGGTTTTATGAATGCAAAGATGAAATTTTTAATTGATTTTTCCTTGACTGTTTGATCTGAAATTTTATGTTTTCTCATTTCGAAATTTTACATAACTATGTTTTATCCATATCAATACATTACTTCAAAATTTTTAGAATGTAATTGTGAAATTAATAGATTAATTTTAATAAATTGAATTCCGTACTAGTGGTACCACATTGTAGTAAACTGGAAAAATTACCAATTTCAATACTTCATATAAAAATTAGAGGAAATTTTAAAAGGAATACGAAGGGAAAAGCAAAAAAAGAAATATTTGGGGAGCTTTTTTTTTTATTTTACTGGCCAAGAGATTTAGGCTTACATTTGTCCTTCGCTTTCCGATGTTTTTATTAAATAATAATTATTAAAAAGTAGTTGTTATTGCTTGAAATATCCCCTAACTTTTATCACTAGTATATAAATAAATTTATCAATTGAAAAATGTAAAATTTAAAAATTTTACACACCAATGTTTTCAAAACTGATTAAAATTTTAGTCCCAATTTTTCTGCCAACTTCTAATGTACCAAGTTCTAAAATATTATGTAATTGTGTGGTGATAATACGGTATCTTTATTTTTTTCTAAATATCATTTGATTTATTACATTAATTAAATTTGAATTATTCCATAAGAAGAGCCCCATCTAGCAATGGACTTTAAAAGGGATTTCAGAAACATACAATAATTTAAAAAGTAAAATATGAATTATATTTAAATTATATAAAAAAATTAAAATTAAAAATTACTAAAATTGAATATTAAAAATTTTTAATACGCATTTATTATTGCATTAAAAATAGATTTTGTTTAACAAGAATGTAAAGATCTAAGCAAAATGTAAGGGAAACTTGAGGTTTTGAAAACTATAATATGAAGATCAGCATCAAGGAATAGCTTAAGAAGAAACAGATGCTCATTAAAATTTAAAATATACTAAAAACAAGTATTAGATTTCAGTGTGCTTAAATTATTTCAAGTGGTGTTCCGGATTTACGGTTTTGTTTTAACTTGATATTTGTTTCGTTGCTATTTGTTATAAAAAAAATCTTATTTATAATACACTAAATAGAGTTTTGGAACCTTATCTGTCATTTTAAAGATGCTTATTGAATAACAATGGTTTCACAGTTCTTTTATTCATTGCTTGTCACCAGAGTTTTCGAAAGAGTTATAGTTAAGTCTTTTTTTTCAGAGAACATAGATATTTTGCCTTAGAATTGAGCGAATTACGTTATATTGGGAGACGTGTACAGCTTAATTTAAAGGAGTATTTGGCCCATAATGATTTTCGCAAATTGCGACACGCTGTTAGTGGCATTTCTATTTCGCCTTTGATCACATATTGTAATGGATGAAATCAATCATTCCAAACTGAAAAGACATTACAGTAGGATAGAAGTACATTAGAAGGTTCTAAATTGACATTGGCATATTAATGAATTTAATTATACTATTAAAGCATAGAATATTCATAGCATAGAATATTTCGAATTTCATAAATAACATCGTGAATACATGATCATGAATAGTGTCGTTGCATTGTAAAGTTTTTTTAGATACGTTACATCTAAGTAAAGAGAAGTTGGTTGGATTGCATCCGAGTTGGAGGGTTTCATTTCCGACAGTTTCAATGAATAAATTTTGCTGAGTAATAGTCATATGGAATTCTAGTAATTTAGTGATTATGTAGTATATTCCTGAAAAGTGAAATTAAATATTTTATTAAATTTGAATAAAAGTTATTGTTTATTAACTATATATACATTTCTGAATATAAAATTATTGCTGAATATATATGTAGTGAATTTTGTGTAGTAAGAACAATTTTAAACAAGAAAATAATTGCGCATGCATTCGTAAAGTTTACACTTTTAAATACATTTTTTGAATGCACTTCGAATGAAAGTTTTGTTTACACTTATAATTTCTACATTTTTGAATTATCAGAGTTAAATAAGCAATACTATATCAAAAATGAACAGTCTAACGATTTAGTTTCAAAACGGCAACAGCATCTTTTTATGTAACCATATTAAATCCAGTCCAAAAGACTCATTAATGAGTACTAAAAATAAAGAACTGGGAACAATCGCGTCCTAATAGTATGTCAGTAAATGGAAGAAATAAAAATGCATCAAAACATTATCAGAATCAGGAACGAAAAAAAATCATTAGAATGTGAAACACTTCTAATACAAAGTTTTCTTTTATATAAAGGAAAATAAAAATGCAACAACCAGTTACTTAACACAAATGTCATTATCGTGACTTGATTTAGAAGTATGATTAGAATCGCATACATTCATATTTTTATCATTTACGTCATTATTCTGACGCACGTTGATTTGACAAAAGTGACTAAGTAACGATTCACGTAAAGTATGAAAGCTCGAAAAAAGTGCGAAAGTGAGAACAGTACTTCATTCGAATTCATCGTTTCATGTTTCTGCAACTCCTTAATATACGGTAAACTTTGATGAAACAAGGCTCAGATCTAAATTCTACATTGAGAAATTCATTAAATTTTACATCTCCATTTGTAATATAAAGGAATCGATATTTTTTCATTACTGTGGGGTTCTATTTCGTTAATATACACATATCTATCAGTTCCATATGACTTTTTTCCAGTTTTTAAAATTTCTGATTTCATGATAAGCTTTAATATCCTAACTGCGATTAAATGGTAATAGCCTTAACAAGCAAATGTTTTTCCTAATGTTAAATGATGAGCACTCAAATCCTCCTTAAAAGGTTGGTGAATACCTTTAGTAACATAATAATGTATAGCAATATAATGGTTAGAAGCGATTAGTTAATTATTACTGATAACTCAGTTTCATTATTACTAATTTAACAGCTAAACTCATTCGGACACTTTTAAGCGTATTTGATGTCCTTCATGTCCTGATACATATTGAAATATCCAAATATATTAATAGATTGATATCTCAATATAGTGATGAATTAATGGCTCAATCGATTGATGAATGAATGGCCCAATCGATTGATGAATTAATGGCCCAATCTATTGATGAATTAATGGCCCAATCTATTGATGAATTAATGGCCCAATCTATTGATGAATTGATGGCCCAAAAAATAATGTCATCTAATTACAAAATTAAGCAAATTCGCCAAAAGGTTATTTTCGCTTTCGACTTTCCTTTAAATGTTCTTCATTATTCATATTAAATTAAGTACTAAAAGACGCAATAAAATGCCTTGAAAAAGACGCAATAAAATGCATTATTCAATGCATTGAAACCAATTATATCTCTGATTGGTTCCTTTATTGTTATTATTGATAAGTAAAGATGAACATGCAATAAATAGTCCTTTCTTAATGACGAATGAACTAAAAGCGAACAAGAGGCATTTCTTTCAATTAAAAACTGGTTATATGACTGACAAATTTCAATTACGGGAAGAAAGGCTCTGAATTTTGCAACGGTACACATTAATGCTATTTAATCGGCTATATAAATTATTTAAGATGACCTGATTTCTTTCATTGCAAGAAATGCTATTCAAGTGCAAGGAAAAGAAACGTTATGACAATTTAAATATAAATGTTTTGTGAAATACGTTTTCCATATCATACTAAAAATATTTTTAAGAATGCTAATAAAAATTGCAATATTAATTATTTAATACCTTCTCCTTAATTTATCATTAATGACTAATATTATGGAATCTTGATATTTTTTTTCTCTAAAAATCAATAACAGATAGCATTATTTGTGTGGAACCAAAATGCAATTAAATTGATTAACAAGGAATTAATTTTCAAAAATATTAAAAGAGAATATTAGAATTGAGAGCACGCAAAAGTAGAAAATACGGTACTGATGCACAAAAAGAAGAGTTTGAAAATTTAATTACCAAATTCCATCTTTACGAACATGAAATAACAAGTCAAGTAAAATAAACTGCGTAACAAGGGTAATCATGCTAGTATAAATGTTTTAATTCTCTTTGCTCTTCTATAAAAATTCATTATCAAAGTTAAAACTTTTTCTTTTAAAATATTTATGGAAATGATTTGCTACAAATAAATAAATTGAAGGACAGGAGCATTGGTATTTCTGTTTGTAAAAGAAGAAATAAAAATTCTAATAATAAAAGATCCTAATAACCGTGAGATAGAACTACATTTAGAATACTTTATAATATGCACCTATAAAGCAAGTAGGTTATATTTTTTTAGTCTTAATTATTTTTTATTATTTTATTATACTTAATTATTTTATTCTGTAATTTATAGTTCGTTATTGAAAATATCACAAAATGTCCCGTTTTCCCCCTTTATTACAAAGAGACATCTGGTACTAAGAGGAAAATATGGATTTAATCTCAAATCACTTAATTGATTTTCCTGTAATTAAGTTATGAAAATGTTATTTTAGGGTATTGTCATTGAGAAGACACAAATGCAGAGACTTTCAAAACTGATGCAGATCAACAAACAAGGTCAAAATGGAAACGAAATTTTACGAAATTTTATCTTTACAAAAATGAAAGTGCCTAAATTAAATAAAATGTTTGTAGTGAAATTTTGAATTACCCAACTGTTTTCAGGAAAAAAATTGACGAATATCACGATCGCCAATGAACTATATTTAAATAGTAAAAATATTAAAAAGTAAAAGCGACATTAAATCTATAAATAATTTTTCATATATATCGGTTTGAATAGTAACACATTACGCGATAAAACTCAAACTATAAGTTTTATATTTTTCTCAACCTATGAATCGGCTTGCTCATTTCTAATTTAATAAATCATTATTTTATATTAGAATACAAAGGAACAGACTTTTTTTAATATAACATGCAGATAGTACAGAAATTAGCAACAATCAGTGACTCTAGATGGAAAGGAGAGGGGATAGAGCTTAGAAGTAAACAAAATTTGTAAAAGCAAATAGAATAAAACAAAAGTTAACTTATAAAATATTAATTAATTAATTCGTATTTACAATCATTTTATAAATAAGTAATTATTTTTCCAATCAGCTTAGTTTATTTAAGAATTATATTCTCCTAAAAATGTAAAAAGATTTTAAAAATATTAAAGTTTATAATGTTAAAATAAATAATATTATAATAAAAGTTATAATAATAAAATAACATTTATTATAATAATTTTAGGAATATTATGATAAAATATTTAAGTACAAATAATACATAGATTTTCGGCATGATATATACTTTAACAAATTTAGAATGTATCTATTATTTACTATCATTAAAGTATGCCCTTTCTTTGTTTTTGAAATAACGTTATAACTGAAGAATAATAGATGAACCCAAATGTTACCATACTTCGTAACTGAGTGCGCAATGTACTTCACTATTGCCGAAATTTTTGCTTATTTTTCGGCAAATAATTTTTGTTTAAGTTGCAGTAGATTTTTCAATATTATAACAAGCCAAAAGCAGTTTTTTTAAATAGAAAAACACTAAATTCATTTGAATTTATAGTACTTTCTGATAAAAAAAAAAAGTCGTCTTGGTGGAACTTCCAGAATCTATGCTCACACTATTCAAATTAAAAAACCTAAATCACCCACGGATTAATAACTGTCTCCAAAGGCTAAGACATTTAGTGAAAAGTGATAAACTGCCCGTCAAAGGAAAGGACAATGTATGGTTTTCTACGATAACTATGCTATGCCTGTGAAGAATTTCCCTCTTTGCTATTTAATTAAATCAGAGTGCTCTCCCATCAATATTCTTGTACCTGTTGTGTCAAGTTCCGTCATGCAATTAAGTAGATTCAGCATGCATTTTTTTTTAACATTACAACTGTCTAGTCAATTTTATCGAAATTTGTACAAACATTATTAGTTTTGATGCTACGTTTCTGTAATAACTTTTAATTATCTGAATAGTCTCAGTTACGAATTATTGTAATCGCATATATAAGAAGGACTCAGCAACTAAATCTTGTTTTCCATTCTTGCCGCGGAAACGTTACGTTCGTGATTTCACACATGCGCATTCACTTAACTGATTTATTAAGCAAACTATAGAAGACATTTTTAAATCGTAGAGTATTGTTTGGTTGCATGCTCAGCATTTAAAATATTAAAAGAAAAAGGTGAAAATCCCATCACATGCGAGTTTAGTTCTGTAATTTTCTTAATTCTAAAAGCACAAACCAACTAAAATTCTCAAACAAATGTGGGAAGTTTATGGCCAAAATGCGATGAGAGATTCGTTGACAAGTAGATTGGTTCGAAATTTCAATGAAAAATGTGACAATATTCATGATGCGGAAAAGTGTCTAACTGATGATCTGCTTACAGACATTGAAAAGCAGATTAAGGAGCGCCGACATTCCCATTAAGACAATACTGTAAATACATTTTCTTCAAATTTCCAGTTCACATCACAATTGCAGGTGGAACTTTCTACAACATGCAAAAGCTCATGCCCTGCTAAGATAAGTACCTTAGAAATTATAGTGATTATGATGAAAAATACCGAAGTACTAGGCTTCATTACACCTTAAAAATGTGTTTCTGATTATCATTTCCTTTTTTTTATTAATTTCTTAGCTGAACTTTGCATCAGAGTACCTCTCGTAAAAGGTTGCTAATAACGAATATAATACATATGTATGATTTTTGAAATAAAGACTATACATTAAATGCCATCCTGCCTAGTCTTGTTTACAGAATATGTTGATCATTTTCATATGTTCCGGCTTTAGTTCTACGTATCTTATTCAAGTTGTGTAAATTACTTATAATTTCGGTCAAAAGATTACATACCAGATATCGTCCGTTTTGCTTCTATTTTGATTATTGTTTATATGTATATGCACTCAAGGAGACAGGCATAATTTTAAAAATGGAAATTTCGGATTTAAGTTTGAGAATACAAATGTTTAAAGTTTAAACGTGCATACAAAAAAATGATACAACTTTGTAAACACAAAACAAAAAATTAGACTATAAAAATAAAATGCTTTTTTACTTATCTAGAATGTCAAGGGGAGTAATAGGAAATAAAAGCAATCCTAAGTTCTTTAAAAATACAATGCTTATATGAAAGAAATTTTAAAATCGAAAACCCATTTCATCGTATGCTCATGACATGACTGTTTTCGTAAAAAAAGAAAAAGAAAAAAAAAGCGTTTTAAAGCTAGTTTGTACTAAAATTAATTATTGCATTCTAAAAAGATGTGACTTTTTTAAGAAAGTCTGCTAAAAAGATTTAACTGACTAAGACATAGTTATTTTCGTAAAAAAAAAAAAAACAAAAAAAAAAAAAGTTTTAAAGCTAGTTTGTACTAAAATTAAATATTGCATTCTAAAAAATTTTTATATAATGCTTAGAAATTAGTTAAATTTTTCACAACGAAATACTCTTAATTAGGAATCATTTGTTATAATGAAGTTTAAATTTATAAATCAATAATTAGTTCCAGACTGTATAACTTCGTGTGCAAACCAAAGATTAAAAAAAAAAGCATGTAGTCTGCCTTTTTTAAAAACAGAAGACTCAGTGGATGACTCGGAATACTTTAGCAAATTTTTTCAGGATCTTTTTCGAAATAATATTGATAATTTGATTAACTAAGCTGATAGCTTGTTTATCTTTCCAGAATTATCATATGTGAATTAGGCAACTCCACATAATTATGTTTCATTTAATTTGATCCTTTAGCGTACAATTGATCAATTTGATCAATTCAATATAACTATTGATTCTTATTGCTTGGATCATGTGATAATAATACACGACTACAACATAATTTATTCAAGAAAAATAATCTTAAGCCATTCGATTTTCATAGCGGAATGTATTTCTAAACAGAAAAATTTAATATTATGCAAGAAATGCTTGTATTGGGTCGATATATCGATTATCAAAGTAATGCCATGCATAACTTTCCAGAAAGTCGGCTCAGACAATTTCCAAAGTTCTTAATATACACGAATCGAAAGCCAGTTCTGACATTTTCATTTAATTGTATCGTAAGAATGTAACAAAATATATTAACTTTCTCGTACCTTCTTCGATGGAATTATTCAAAGTTATTGCAAATGATTCCTTTCCTTTTCCAGTACATGAAGCAGGCATGTATTTAAATTTATCAGCATCAGTAAATAAAAAGAAAGCGTAATTTGTGTCGAAAACCAAACAACACGAGTATCGCTCATCAAAGACAGTGTCAGTCTGTCTTTTCAAGTAAAGAGCAACATTTGGATTTCAAAAATAATTATAGTACGCTTTAGTTGGAGTTGTTTGATACTGTTACTGTACAGTTTAAGGCTATTCAGATAGCAGATATCTTACAAATTAGGAAAAAAGGAACCATTTAGTTACTGTGAAAAATGAAATATCTGATCATATCCTAACTTTTACGAAAGTTATATTCAAAATTCACAAGCTAAAATGTACAGTAAAGAAAACAACGGAAATGCAAAATGTGAATCATAAGAAATCATGATTAATCTACTCATAATTAACTTCATAATTCTTTCCTAATAATTTCATTACTTAAAGAAAGTAGATCTATTTTCAGCACAGCTCTTTTTTATTTAATTGTTGTAGGTACCAAAAAGTGTTTTTGTTCCCATTTTTTTAAGTATCATAAAAGTATCATTTTAAGTATCATTTCGTATTTTTATGTATATAAAAATGAATTTTGTTTTTTATCTATTAAGGATGAATCAAATTCCATTATTCAACAATAGTTTCACAAATGATCATCATAATTCGAATAAAAAGCCATTTATAACTATATATAATCATTATATTACTATATAAAAACGTTAATACTTGACAAAAGCCCTTTTTTTTTAATGTTGGAACATTTTGCCAAAGTTAAGTCTTTTTCCTCTGCATTCAACGAATGCGGCGCAAAGGAAGTTCTCTCAAGGAGTGTTGTATTTTGAAATCCCTTATAAGTTACTTCAGCAGTTAGAATTCCTTATCCTATTTCTTCAAATTTAGTTAGAGATAAGGTTCATTAAATGGGAACTGCAGACTCTAAAATATCCGAGTCCACGTTCTAAAATGCATCTCTGTTGCACCAGATTCGTACAGATTGTTCAGATACGTCTCCGTTGATTAAATCAGCATCCCTTATATAAAAGGACTTGTTGAATTTGAGAACTGAAAAAAGGCAAATTTTCCTGGCATTTGAAGTTTATAATGTCAGGAAAGCTACTGAGTACTGAAGGTCTAAATGATTTCGAATTCACTGAAAGCTGCTCCTAGGAAAGGACATTCATTCCTAGATAATCAAAAACATTTTCTTCTGTTTTTCTTAATTCAGTAACAATTTCTTTTTTAATTCACCCTTTCAATAAATTGACGATCAATTATATATTCAGTACTCACTTTTTTTTTTACTTCATTTTATCATTAATAACATCAGTCACATTGCCTCTTGATTTTTTGAAAGCCATTGACATCTGACTGCGCAAGTCTGTGTTGCTTAATTAGAATATTACGACAGTTGTCATTAATCAATAAAAATGTGCATACAATCGGCAGTAGTACAAAAACCTACCAATTCCAGTTATCTGTATGTGTTTAGGTCAATGCAGCGTTTACAAATTTTCGGTGTTTTTTTTCGACAATTCCCGTTGCCTCTTCGATTATATATTTTTATAGATTGTCTGTTCTTAGATAATCTAAGTTAGTCGAAAACAATTTCTGTCTCTAGTCTTAGCTTTTTAACTTTATTTGATCTTCTGATTATCCTTTCTTTTAACGATATTTTTATTCTTCAAATTTTATTTTTTATTCTTTTCTACTGCCCAATTCTTATCCCCTAGATCTCTTCTTTTGTTTTTACCTCTCTTCCATTTCTCCCTTCAATCGGATTTTCAAAATTATTATTTTTTTTTTAAATTAAAGTTGTATAAATACGTGTCGTTCGAAGCCTTACTGCATCGATATATTAGCTGGCATTAAGTACAAATCAGTCTATACTAGAATATAATATTATATATATAAACTTTTTGTACATTTCATAACTACTTTCATGTATACTATTTTTCATGCTATTTCATTCTTAGAGTTTAGAAATCTCTTATTTTAATTTGAGAAACCTGCGATGGTTTTAGTATAATATCCATAATCGTTTTTGTTCTTAGAAACTGCACAATAAATTAGGAATTCTTATTAAATTTTTGTTTCCATCTGCATTTAGAAAATTCTTCCATTATAAAACTACAGTGTTAATCTTTTCCCTTTCATTTTAAGTGTTTTACAGTAAATTCACACACACATAAAAATATATTTTACTTACACCGAAGCCGTATCCCGTCCATCATTGCTTCCTATTCTGAAATCTGTTTTCTTCGTGACTTTTTTCTCTTTTTCCATATTCGCAATCGGCACATCCCTTCTTATACTAACTATGAATTTAGTACTAAATTTTTCAATTGTTGGGAAATTTATATCTCCAAGCCTTCAGAATTTCAATCATAAAATTTGTGCTCTTTCAATAATTTTTGATCAATAGTAGCTAATCCATGTCATACAAAAATAATAATTCAAATATATTTCACTCTCTTAGAAGCAGATGAAACAAAAACTAAATTCTCGAAAAATATTTAAATAATATACTATTCGATATATTGCGAAGATATCACAATAATGCTAATGTGCATTTTGTGGTAATATTGCCGCATTGAAGAAAGACAGTCGAATCTCAATGGTCGAATGGACATGGCACTGACCTCGTGATGAAGAGACCTGGGTTCGAATCCCGCTAGAGACAATGCGATTAATAATATACGTAAATACTTAATTCCTTGGTTTTATGTTTCCTTTATTTCATGTTCCAGAAGATACTGGACATTTCTTTAGTTTACCAGACAAGTGTTCTGGACTTTACTTTCTGTCTCCAGAAGAGTAATCTGGAACTTTTTCTGCTTGAATAAAAGCAGAAGATTTGTCAGTTACTGTATTCTCAGTTCTGAGTTCAGTTAATAAATTGGTTTAGCTCTACCTCTTGTGTGTGTCATTAAGTTCTATACTGAAGTATCTACGTGACAATATTAAAGATTATGAAAATGAAATCTAAATATTGTTTGACAACGGACTCTAAAACCTTCCGCTCTTTTGCGCATGCGTTAGGTTGGGTTTAATTCGTCAAAATAGGGGTGAGATGAAATATGAAAGGAGGGACTGTTTACATTTTACAATAAAATAAACTCGGATGACTCACAGACTGAATTAAAATAATACGGACAGAAACGACACGAAATTCACATACAAGTGGGAGGGGGAATTGAATAAAAAAGTATCTAATAAGGCAAAAAATCAAAGTATGATGAAGATTTCTTAAAATGCGCTCATCCTTCCGTGTCTCTCCCCTTATTGAGATAGAATCGTCGAAAAGTGGTCACCTCAGAATACTGAAATGAACAGTATATATCTACCAATTTACACATTTTTTTTACTTTAAAACTACTGAAAAATCAGCAATAAAACAAGTTTATACATTTTTAAAAACCTTTACAATCGAGATATTTAAATTAGATTTCGTACGTTAAAGTGCAGAGAATGAGACCTCAGATCTGATATTTAGAGAAAATAAGACTATAGTGAGTGTGTTGTGATTTTCTAATGAACTGCCCGGTTTTAAATATAATATCTTTAATCTACACAAACACAACTACACTAAAAAATTTACAAACACACATAGACAATTAGGTTAAAGAAAACAGTATGGTGGAGGGATTCCATCTTTTCCAACCGAAAGCATTCGGTGTTAGCGCAAGGATTGAGTATAGGGAAAAGTCGACCTCAGGATGCAGGTATCTCGTTCAACTGCTTGTCTTCTGTAAAACGCCACAAGGGGGCGCTCTCTGAACAAGGGAAAAAGAGGTTATACAAGACTACAACTATTCTTGTATTTAGCTACGAAAAAGAATAAGTAAATCTAAGATAGAGGAAACTGTCATTGTTTTCAGTAAACAAGTATCGATAAAAAGAAAACGTATAAGGAGACAACGAAGAATGCTGTTGCATGTACAGTCGATTCTTCTTTTTTTTTTTTATGGTTCAACTCATGATTCCGCCTGCTATCTATTGGATATACCCCAAAAACTTTCGTTTTAAATATCTCGGATTCCCTTTACAAAGATCGAAGTATACATCCAAACCGATATAAAATTTAAAAAAAATATATTAGGGAATCGAAATGATGAAAATACTATTCAAAATGCAAATATATCAATCCAGACAAAAAAAATGTAAAAGCAAATCAAGGAAATGGATATGAATTGTATACAAATGATTGTGTGTGTTGGTGTTGTAGAAATCAAACCATTCCATCTGTTACAACCAAATTTGACATATATCTATATAATTTGGAATGTGCACTTCAAAGTAAAAAAAATATTAAAACATTATTAGCGTTTATTAAAATTTAAACAAAACGAAAGTATCCTTATTATCGTTTCAACAATATCAATTTAACTGTCGTAATTTTGTTAACTTTAAAAAAAAATTAACTAATGATTTTTATTTTCTGCGAGATTTTCATTGTTGTAATGAGGATCAAATTGCTTTCAATGTTGTTACAAATATTTTATTCTGGATTTTTTATATTGGTGATGATGGCGAATATTTGATTCATTTTTCATATTAAATAACTTTATGTTTAAAAAAGACATCTTAATTATTTAAATTTTTTAAAAGATTTTATCACAATAACAATAAACGTTTAACACAGTAATGGTTGCAAATTAGCAATGGACGAAAATTTTCATTTTTGATGAGGCAAGTTTATTCACATTTAAACAGTGGTTCCTTCTAATAGGATTCGACGCATAAAATATTGTACATTGCCGCTATTTTAGCTTGTAGCTTTATTTTCTTATTGTAATACAATGAGCTTCTTTTTATGAAACCAGAAAATTCTTATTCCTCTGAATTTTAGATGAAGTAACAATAAATAAGAGAAGGGTATGGCACAACAAGTCATATCACTGACTCTCCGATCTGCCCGAAGGCACACGGAAAAGTAATACTGAATGACCGGACCACCGCGACAGCAACATTAGCGGGAACAGTGGTTAGTCCTAAGGTCCATTACTGGCCGCGTTACAACCTTTCCCTAAGTAAGTACGTCCAGTGATCGATGGGAGGACCCAGATCAACCACTATTTGTGTACCCACCAAGGTGGCGAGATCCAACCATCATACCGGAAGCATCTCATCTCATTTCGAGGTGCCCCCCCCCCGGGGGTTGGGTATAATGCAATAATTATAACCGTTTCAGATTTCCAAATTACTAGAAGACGTAGACAAATTTCTAGGGTAGAAGTTGAATTGTATGTTTATCACAATTTGCAATTAAAAAATTCTTTATTGAAGAAGCCTTTAATCTAGATGCCAAATTACTTCGTTAAAAACGCTAATCTATTAATACATTATGATGTAGAAGGTTCCTATAACGTTTCCTTACATTTCCAAATTATTACAAAAGGAAATAAAATACAAATGCAATTATATATTCTCGCAAATAAATTAAATGTTTCGTGTGTAATGAGACTAATCTTCTTGTAGAGAAATGAATTGAATAGGAATAAAGCGTATAACGAACATTGAATAGGAATCCTTTTGAATTTTCAAATCCAGCAACCAAATATTCATTCGTTTCTTAAATTATATATTTCTTTATTTTTCTACTGTTTTCATTATTATCATTAGTACTGTGGGTGTGTGTGTCATTTCAATTTTCATGCAGGTTTAGTATCAGTATGTTTCATCTTACATTATCGTTATTTATTTTGCTTTTTTTTTATCCTCATCTTTCTAGCTGAAAGGAATCTTTTTAGCTTGAAGGTGTAACGTAATGCAGTTTTGAAGAATCCGTTAAAACTAAATTACTTATAAATGATTTCTTTGAAAAATGTCCCAATAATTCGGTAGAAGCAACTGTAATTCAGCAATATTTATTGCTTGATCAGCAAGCGATCAAGCAAAATATGCATAAAAAAATGCTTGTTTTATATTTTTATAAATTCAATATGCAGTTTCTATTCAGTATATCCTAAATAGACAAAGGTTAAAATATATTCTTTAATTTCAAAATGGGGTGAAATTTGATGCTCGCATGTGATCGTAATTTCGAATAAAACAAATTTATCTTTTAATATTTGGAATATATATCACCTACAAATCCAGTTTTTAAAAAGAATATTAGGATTAGCTAAAATTTATTTCAATTTTTTAACAACTGATTTTATTAAACAAAATTTTATGCCTAAAAATTCAACTACGTGATTCGAATTTTTTAATCCTTAGTTTCTGAATCCGTGCTGCCATCTCCCAATTCAAAGTAGAACTTTGATTTTAACCATTTTGAAATCCAGTAACTAGTGTAAACAATAGCATACAATTTTATGATGCACAGAAATTATTTAAAAAAAAGACGACTGAAAGCAATAGGATTAGATTAGATAATAAATTCAAAATATATTTGAATTGTTGGAAATACCTTTCATTAAATTATGGCATTAAAAATAAATCCATATCAAATGTAAAAAGTTCTTTCAAAAAATTGATTTATTAATTATAATTAATCGATTAAGTTAAATTTACATGGTATAGTATCAAATCTTTTAACCCTTTCTTCGAAAGCGAGAATATTGCAAGATCTTCCAGCTTTATCTTTTTTTCTTCTTTTGCATTTTATTTTCTTTCTTCTTTATTATTATATATTTATTACTTTTTTTGTCAATGAAATAATTTAAATGACACAAAACAGTTTTATAATAACAGCTTTATAATAATGGAGTTTTATAATAACAGTTTTATAACAATAAGTAAATCAAACAAATTGGGTTCATAGTAACAACAATAGATGGCAGCACGAACAAGATGACAACCACATCTATATTTCTGGGCGTATTAATATGAAAATAGAAAAAGCAAATGTTATTTCTGCGACAAATTCTATTAAACGTGAACAATTAATATCGAATAAATTTCTAGTTGGTTAGTATTGAATAAGATCAACAGTTTGTCGTGATACAGAAACAGATTATTATTATTATTTTTTTATTTTGAAATTTTTTTGTATAATATTCATTAATTAGAAATTTTCAATATGTTCCTTGTTTTACAGTATAAAATATTTTCGGCTTATATTTATGTAAAAATAAAAGTACATGATAAAAACTTCCTTTTCTTATAAAATTATAGATTTCGTTAAGGGAAAGGTATAAGTAAACTGCATGTTTTATTTGCTTTTTAAATACAATCTTTTTTGAAACTTAATATCAAGCCTTGTATTTCTTTAATGTTTATGTTTATGTTATGCTATATATTTTCATGTTTATGTATATATTTTCACACATATAATTATGATAAAGATCCAGAAAATTAGTAAATTATGTTTTCCTTAGAAGTATAAAGTCTATTTTTAATTACAGATTAAGTATTTTATAAAGAAAAAAAATGCCGTGCTATGAACTCAGAACGAGCAGATAGTTTGACAGACAACGGAGCAGAATTTTTCGGATTATATGTGAATTTCTCAGCATTCTATATTTACTTAGTAGTTGATATTATTAAATGTAAGAAAGAGAAAATTAACAATAATTCTGAGGAATCTGATCAAGTTAATTCTTTATAAATCCCCAAATCAAAGGTTCTTAAAGAACTACTATTCATAGCTAGCTGCAAGCTAATGAAACGTATCTTTTTGCATTTTCCAATAAAAAATATTTCGTCTGATTATGAATGTTTCCTACATATTACATCTTAAATATGTGAAATCGTAAATAATATATTTCCGTGTTGCAATTTATATTCAGATATAAAAACAAATTCCTGATGAATAAAAGTTTTCTTTAATATGCATAAAATTAATGAATAATGCAATTGAAGGGTGTTGTTCTTGTATAATTAGATGAACTGTAATTATTTCTTATAATTATATAAATAAATTATTTTTCTGTAATGACACGCAAATCATCATCATTTTATACAACCTATTTCGCTCATAATATCTGTCTAGATTCACAGCAGCCATCTTAGAAAGAGGTTTTATTTAATAAGGATTGTTTAACATGGCAAATAATATGATCTTAAACAAACTAAGACGGCAAGAATGCAGTGAAAAATGCGGAAATCCTAGGAAGATTTGAGTCTAAAGAAGTTGGCATTTAAAAGGAGTGAATGACTGAATTGTTAGGAAATTAGTGAAGATTCTATTTATATTCCTAGATTAAATGAGTATACAGAAATGTATACAATAAATTTACCTATCAGAATTTGAATGATGTTACGTGAAGTGTCCTAGTTTAAGAGTATGAATCATCTGGATCCTTACTTTGAAAAAGAGAAATATAACCTATTTATTTTTCCTTTAATTAAAATAAATATCTGGAATAATAAAAGGAATAAATACCACAAGATGAAAAATTAACTGAATTTTATGCAGCTAAAATAAAAATTATCTTTGAATATTTCTCCAATTTTTAATTTGAATCGAAGCAAATTAAATATCATTCCACTGTAATCTCTTTTAAGGCGTGCTTTTTCCTCTTTAAAAAGAATGGTTTCCAACAACTGTTACTGATGTTGAGCCGTTTTGGAGGTTAATGTCGCATATAGGCTAATATTATAAATATTGTAGAAATATATTATTTAAATAGTTTATAATATTACGATTATAGAGAATAATGCATTCGTCTAGCTTCACAAATTTCTTTTATCATCATAAATGCATTGCATGAATAAAATTACAACAGATCAATCCGATTTTACTCGCATATTTGCAAAACGCTGTTTCTCAGTTTCAAGGATAAATATCACGTTATTAATATCAAAATCATAATAATGAATAATGTTGGCTATTAATATCAAGATATTAATAGCCAATATCTTCATTCAGAGTATAAATAGCAAAAAAACTTTGGTCGTGTATCTCCATTGCTTCAAACTGAAATTTTTAAAGAAATAGACTCAAATTCTCAGAAAGAAACTATATGTAAGATTTTTCAAATTATTTTTTATAAGATATATTAAAAGAATAAGTTGGCAGTACTGCATTTCACATCATAAGGCTATATGTACTTTATAAATATGTATTTAATACATATATTGCCCCGTCTTACAGACAGCATATAGAATATCACATTGAGATGCTAAAATGAGCACTGATAATGCGAAGCAAACGTATATTGAAGATGAACGAATTAGAAATAGAAAGTAATAGATAATAATAAAAGCAAATGTCAGCATAACAGATCAGAACGTTAGATATCGTAACGGATTTTTTTTTAATTTTTATATTTTTAACATCTTAAAAACTGACATTAAAAAAATTATAAGTATTAGTATATTTTGTCTAAAATTCAAAATATTAAATAATAGTTAGGAATTAAACTTATTTTCCGATTTGTTGCTTTGAAGTTATAAAATGAAATGAAATGCCTTTAAATACCCATAAGTACTATTTTAATAAAATACAGGTTTGCTGCTATGTCTGATAAGATAGATAAACCAAATTTTGTCCTTTAAAAATGCGAATTTGCGGTTATTAAGAGAAGAAAATTCTTTAATTCAGTAAATCATACAAATTTTTAAAAAAATCAGTGGTTTGACAAGCTCAAATTTTTGTTTGAGTTGTCAAAAAATAAGAATTATCTAAACGCGTGATCCGAATACATTGCCTGAACCATTAAAAATAGCAATACAAGCTTTTTATCAAAAATTAATTTTTTTCCGAATTCAATAAGCGCGCATCTGAATTGCTTGAATTCTTAGAAGAACAGACAAATATTTTAGAAAAGAATGCGATTAAAAGGAATATTATGGCCCAGATTCGCAAAGAAAATATTATGGATATAAACTGAAAGTACATTGCTCGGGTTTTAAGATATAGAAAAAAAAATACTGCTATCAATATTTTAGTTTTGCATATCTTTAATTGATGCTATATAACTATAAATTTTCAATGATGTATAATTTATAGCTAAATAAAGTTTTCAAAGAAAAAGTAAAAATTTGGGGAAATAGAACTGGGGAAAATAAAAGATACAATCAAACTGCTATAAACAGTTACAGAGGAATACTTTGTAAATAATTATATTCTATTGAAATTACATTCCTCATAATTTCTCAATATAATGAATATATATCCTTAATGAAATGATAGTTAATATAAAAGAACCAGAAAATTAAATGTAATATCATGTATCATTTTCCTCCTATGTTTAATTCCATTGACCAAGAAAATAATTAGAATACTATCAGGTGGAACTTATACAGGGAATCCGAATGATTTTGATATACGCTTTATCCCTTAATTCATTAGCTGGCATGATTTCCATTTGAGGATTCTGGAATTTATGTATATCATTCGACGCCAAAAATATATATATATTCTGGTAGTTTAGTTTCGTTCTATATGTATCAGTCAATATTGTGTGCAGCAGAAAGTGTGAATTATTTGTTTCGTTTCTTTAAAACAAGCGAACAAATTTAAAATTCCTCTGTACTTTGAAAACGGAACAAAATTGAAATATTTTGAAGCATTTGATTTTGGGTCTGGTTTATATATTATTATAAAATGCCATACATAAACATTTTATTTAGAGGTTACAATAAAAGCCTGTTACTTACACAATCTTTTCATTTTGATTGATCATTTCATAACAACATCCTTTTTTAAAAAATATTTTCAAAACAAAACATAATTTGAATATACAACTTTGTGAGCATATATATATAAATCATCTGGTCCAAAAAATTTGAAGGGGAAAAATACTTTATAGTTAATGGGTTAAATATTGATCCTATACAAACATCTCCAATCATAAATTTGGTCATAAAAATACAAGATTTTATGAATCAAACAAAAATAAAGATGATTATTTTTTATGAAATATGAATCTTGAAGTTCTATATAACTCACATGCACAGAATTTTCCAAAAACTTACTGTAAATGAATACACTAAATAGATGTTATACTAAATTTCAACATTGTATCAAATAAGGCTTTAAAAGGTGAAGGGATAGTAATCATTTTTATACTTTATTGAATACTTATATTCTATTAAATATGCTTCTATTACATATTTTTATTACGATACTCACATAGATTTTGTAGAAACTGAAAATATTGAATTCTTCGAGGAATAATGATTTATTTTAAGTTGGTATAAATATAAAAGATAACATTCAATCAATCAGTTTTAAAGAGAATAGCGTTTTATGAATTCGTTTAGAAAAATATTTGAAAGCAAGCAGAATGAAATTAAAACCTGTTTTTATCTTTTAATCATAGCAACGTTTTCAAGTTCTAAGCAATTACAGTCAGAAAATATCTTGTGAAATAATGATGCATTAAGTGGTTAATATTTTTAATCACTTAAAGACAGGATTTTTTTTATTGCCATATGTATATATACAAATGTAAAACAAATTGATTCGTGTTACGTCCTAAGCTTTTAGTGCATTTCAAAAATGATGTTCCATCAGAAATTATTTTTTTATTGTTTAATGCTTTTTTATTATTGTGAAACAAAACCTACTTACCATATGAAGTATAACTTCAAAAAGAGAGAAATCATATGCGAAAATAGAAGCAAATTGCTTTGCAGTAAATGCATGGATCTGCTGAAAATAGTTCAATGTAAAAAAAATAAAGCCCACTTATTAGTAAAGAAATGAAGCCCAGACTGGTAGAGATGTAATTATTAATTATTTTATTTTTCAAAACATTGCTAATAAAATGAAATTAACTTTCAGATTATTCATTTATTTTTATTAAGTACTGAACATGCTTTATTATATAAACTTTTCTTTTCCCCCATTTTTGCTGTAAATGTTAATTTTTTTTTTGGTAGTAACACCAGAAAGTGTTGAGAATTATTTTGGAGAAACAACATTCGTTTTATTAGTGTATTATGTTGTTCCTTATTAATGGAATTTTAATAATAAAATTTAATTTTTTATTGCAAAGCTTTTCAAACTAATATTGAAAGCCGAATTGAAGAAATAAATTTAAATGCCACGAATGCTTTTTTTTTTGTTCAGGTTTTAAACTTTAAGCAAACACAAGAAAATGATCTCGGCTTAAGAGATGCCATTAAGAGGGGCTACATAACTTTTTGAATATAATACTTTTCAGTTCTTAATAATTAATGATTGGTTTTCTCATTTATTTCAGAATTATTTTTAAACAGAAATGAAAATAGTAAATAAAAAATTTCCACAAGAAAGACAGTCACAAGGGGAAAGAGTTATAATTTAAATAATATAAGCCATTATTTATCAGCAAATAATTTTAAGAATTAACTTCTCTAATGTTGTAAATTTAAACAAAACTTTTCAAATAAATAATATACTTCATTCAAATGTACAAAACAAATTTGGAGTTCACAGTTTTGTTAGGAGTTCACTTGGAGTTTGTTTGGAGTTCACTGATTTTGTTGAATGTCAATCACAACCAAAATCTCGTAAAATGATCTTATTAATGCATCTCACGTTTTAGAATCCATATAAGGATAAAACTAATTTGAAATGAGGATGAAAATATTTCGCAGTTTATATCTATTGTGTATTTGCATTACGTGGCATGAAAGTCTACAGCTGATGGATTTGAAAATGGAGGCCTCTGATTTCTAAAAGTATGATTTTTGGAGGGAAATTATTTGAATGCACCTTGATAGGAACAATAAATCTGTTATCAGCTTGTGATAGAATAAATAAGGTAAAAAATAAGGTAATAATCGATATAAGGAATAAGGTAATAAGAAGATATACAATAATAATATAATAGAAGATATGAGATAATATAATAGATAATAATATATAGAAGAATAAGATAATAAGGAAATAAGGTAATATTGGATTTGTAAAGCACAAGAGCAGATGAAAGACATAGCTGAATAATAAAGATAGGGATTGACATTCTTAAGAAATCTAATAACAGATAAAAGTTCTTTATGATAGAAGAAATGAATCGTGAACTATGATTTGAAGTTTCGATAAATAAATATAATTTAGTCGATTCCCGATGATATGATAAATGCAAAATGGCAACCAGCACATCGTGCAAAATTATATTTACAGTGGTACTACAAAGAATTATCGGCTGTAGAAATAATTTTTTAACTTTTTGCTTCAAGCTTCATTCGATAATTTAATTTTAACCGCATTTAAGGATTTTATTTGAAATTACGTTCAGCAAATTTTAAGCTGCCCCGGGACTTACCTAAAAATCATCATTATTAATTCATTGCCCTATATTAATTGTTTAAATGCGAAAAGAATGAAGAAAATGGCATCACGTTCACTTCCACATAATTCAGTTGCAAAGAAAAAACAATCTGATCTGATCATTTTTGTTTAGACGAATCATAAATAATATCAAAGGCGGTTCTTTTTAAAATTATTGCTGGAATATTTCAAATTATCAAAATATTTCAATACATCTGAATGCTTTATCAGTTTTTTTTTAAAATTATTGCTGGAATATTTCAAATTATCAAAATATTCCAATACATCTGAATGCTTTATCAGTTTTTTTTAAAAATTATTGCTGGAATATTTCAAATTATCAAAATATTCCAATACATCTGAATGCTTTAGAGAACTCCAAATAGGTTAAAAATTGAAAATACTTCCCATGCTTTTTAAAAAATAATATATATGATATATTAATATATATATCATACCTGCTGGAAGCCCATTTAATATAAACATGTACAAAATACAATCACATAATGTACTTAATGCATACTTGGCAGTATAATAGGCAATTATAATACCGCTTTGATGTAAAAATTAACCTCTACAAATCTCAGATTCGAAATGGGCTTCCAGCAGGCATTTCACCTATTTACTATGGCGAAATTGAAGTCTTTACATTCCTTACAAACGAGTGTAATGTTCACCAGCACGATAAAATAATTTTTAAAGTAACTTTTATGATTCTGAAATCATTTTTACAACTTTTTTATTACAAGAGGACCCCTTTTCAATTACAGGATTTTTTTTTTGCACTTATTAGATTTCACAGAGAAGTAGGTTGTAATTTTGTCATTCGAGGTTATGGGTCACATATTGATACAGATTCATAGCTTCTAAAAGTTTGTAATGTCTAAGTTTGTTTGATGGGTTTTTCTTCCTCTTTATTTACCGAAAATGTACATCTGAATATTGATTTTCTCCTCTGATGTACCACACCCTAAAAGTAAGTTAAAATATATAGTTAAATATTAATATCCTTAATAAATAGAAAAGATGCACGAAATAATTGGAAAAAGCTTTTATCTCCTTAAATGTTGCAACGAGACACATAATTGGGATGACGAAGTTTCCCGAAATAAGATGGAATTATTTACGTTTCTGTGGAGTTCGAGAGTAAAAAGTGACAAAAATGAAATTTTTACTTTAAGATAAATCTATAATTAAATTTAATCCCCCATCGTAAAAAAAAACTGTCAGCTATTAAAATATTTTTCTTACATTTAACTGTGCATCCCTTAAGTTTTACACTTACTTCAATTTATAAATTTTGCAGAAATATTTTTAAATTTAGAGGCGGGGGGGGGGGGGGGGGGATAATCACTAATTCATATGGAACCATCTATTTTATAAATGCAATTATTTAACGCAGAAAAATGGCCATAGGTAAAAGGATTATTTGTTAGCATTACATTAATTAATTATGGATGAAAATATATTTACTAATCAAGCATAATGAGGGTCACAGTTGCACATTCGAGTTTATAAGGGAAGGAAGAGAAATTTGAGAAGTTGAATATTTAAAAGAACAGCAGTCCAGAAGAACATTCAGAGAAGTAGTGCAACATCGATGAAGAAAATAAAATTCTTTGATCGCAGTGATATTAAGTTTTTATATAAAATTAAAGATTTCAGTTTCAAAGATTCTTTTGAAATGCCAATGAATAACGCAGAAAGAAATAGTAATACAGCTGCACATGTATGCAATTATTATTAGATGAATTTTATTTCATATAGGCTCTTATTAGGCAACTTTCACTTACATGAATAATTGCTTCAGACGATCCTCTGAAGTAGGCGTGATCTTCTAATAGCTCGCAACAGTTTGAATCTTGTTTAATAATTTATAATGCAACTAGTACTATATGTATAAGGCGGAATATTGATAGAATCATGTCATCATGACAGTGACATGCGAGTAATCAAGCATACATAAAGTAATTCTTATTATTGTTATAACTTTAATAATGTCCCAAACATTAAAGCTCGTTGGAAATCACAGACAGAATATGTTAAATATTCTGACTATTCTATGCATTATTTCGGATGCCAACATTCCTTTTTACCTTCACTTCTACAAATTATAAGAAAATAAATTATGGTAATCATGAAAAAATAACACTTAAATTTTGCCAGATATCCACATTTGAGATCTTCTTAAGTTCGAAATATATATATATTTTCCCCCCGGAAATCTATCTGTCTGTGAAAATTAAATTTCAAAACAAAAATTTTCTGTGTGAAAAAATTTGGGTCAGAGTTTTTGAAGATTCAATTAGAAAAAATTCCATGAATTTCATCAATATATCAATCAATTCATTTCCTTAATTCCCGTTGCTTTAATTATCGTATTCGTCTGTTAAGAGATATACTGACCAAAATATTTATTTTCAATGGATTTAGTCGAAACTTTCAGTGACATCTATAATTTTGATGAAAAGATAGCTATCAAATATCATTTGTTCATGTTTTATTTTCGAGAAATCACTTTTAACCACCAGGAAGATATTTATAACTCAAAAGCTATTGTTTTTCTTTTGCATTATCCTCCCATTAAATGATACTAAGTACTATCAGTCGACATTCATTGAAATCATAAGAATGAGAACTTTAACACTTCCAATACTTTCTTTTTTTATGGTCTATAATAATTTTCTTTCAATTTAAAAAATAAGAACTGAAGAGCCACCTAAACATGGAGGATGAGTCAAACGAGCCTCATTAAGCCTGCACTAACTAATTAATACTTGTCAGAAATGGATAATTGAAATAAGGACATAGAGATAAATCTTGCTTAAAAGATTTGTTTACTACCTTGGGATGGATGAATTTAATTTCATTTGAACGCTCTACTTGCTATGATGCACACGTTTCTAATACTTCTGTTTCCTGTAACGCCATATAAAATTTAATTCACAGTACCTTTGATGATAGCAAATTTATTCAAATTCGAATAAATTATGTATGAATGTTTGGATCCATCAAGTAAAAATCTACAAAACTTATTATTTCATTAGATTTTCTCTAATTATATTACACATGTGAAAGAAAATTGTTTACCGGAGAGAAGGTATTTTTAGGAATATTAATTGATGCTGTTTAATTAAGCAAATGTAATATTTGACATTCACTATCAAGTTTCTTCGTAATTTAATTAAGAGAAATATTAGTGAAAAATATTGGAAACATCTTCTCGTATTGCGAAAAGCAGATGATTTTTCTTTTTTTTTATATTTAATCTTTGCCTTTTAATTACTTTAACTTATGGCTAAGTAGATATCAAGTGAATTCTAAAGATCATAAAATATTTAATAATAGCATATTAACCCATTGCACTCAGATGTCTCCACTCTAGCTCCATTCAAGATGGTATATCATTTTGACAATTTATTTATTAATTTTAATTCTTAAAATATACCTACAAACTAATAAGAGTTCTCATATTAGGTGAATCAAGTAAAAATCTAATTACTTTCACGAATTCAAAGGGTTAAACAAATTCTCGCGGAAAATTCTAAAAGATTTGTTTGCTTTGCATTAGAAGGTGATATATTTACAATACTGCATTTAAAAAAGAAAATTTATATAAAAATCCAGACGCTCAATTTAATAAAATTAGAATAATATGAGTCATTATTCCTAGCAAAAGAATTCCATATAAAATTTGTAAACAATCACGAATAAAAAATATCTGATATGAAATGGATGTTGAACACGGGAAGTACACTCAATCTTTTTTACAACTTTCAATTCATATTAACAAAATAAATGAACCGATATTTACGTAGAGATAATTACAAAACTATTTCTACATAAATATCGATTATATGGGAGAATATAAAGATATATTCTCCCATTTAATATACCTCTATATGGGCACCATCAGTTGCATGAAATACATTAAAACAATGCTGTTTTACTTTAGATGTTCTCAGTAGCAAACCGTATTAATGGTCACAGTTGCATCACTGATTTTTGCTCCATAATATAAAAAAAAAATTCAGAATTTTAAACCAAAATATGGAACAATTGGTGAATAAAACCCCAAGTTGTTTGCTAAAATAAATGTTTTCTTTGAGTGTAATCATTAATAACGTATTTTTTATGGGAATATAATGAATACAGCTTAATGCGATTGCGATTATTTTTATCATTCGCTTTATATTATCAAAATCCTTTATTACCGAATCGTTGTATCCAGGTGCACACAAAAATATTTGTTTAATATGAACATTATATCCTTTAAATGTATCCGATTTGAAAAAGAAAATTGATTCATTCTTCAATTTCAACCAGCATCAAGAATTAATGTTCTTGGAATTTGAGTCAATTTATATGGAAACGTGTCAATTTATATTAAAACGAAAGATATGAAACGTTGATAATATGGATAAATATGAAAATGCAGAAGAAAACTTTGCAATGAATGCCGAAACAAATCAAGCATTTGGCGATTTGAAAATCAGTATCGTTCAACTAATTTTAAGAAAAACTGAAGTACGAGCAATGTAAAAGTGAACTGTTAAGGAACTTAGTTTAGTTTAGTTATATTAATGTCTCGTTTTAAAGCAACACTAGGGCTATTTTCGGACGGACCTCATAATTTTGAACCGCGGTCAGATGACGAAGACGACACCTAAGCTCTCCACACCACGCCCATACCAGAGGAAGGACGTTTGGTCAGGACGGATTTAACGTGCACCAGATCCGCTGACACGACGGTGGAATCGGGTCACGAATGTTAAACCTTCCGGTTCCGAAGCTGAGACCTTACCACCAGGCCACTGCGGCCCAACTGTTAAGGAACAGTTGTTGATAAACTAAAATTAAGCTTATTCAGCTTATTTTTTCTTGATGTGATAATATGTAACTGATTTTATCTAGTTCACTAATTTTTATTAATCGAGAAATTGTGATCCAAATTCTTAAATCCGAGGTGATCACATTAAATGGCATTGAACTAATTGCACTACTCATTGAAATAGTTTTAAAAATCTTTGTTAAAATTTCTAGATATTTTCCCAGCTCATGATCCCAAACAAAAAACTATTCCTCAATCAAAAATTATACACGTGTGCATCAGTTTATCTGTGTTATCTCTATAAATACAATAACTAGAGAAATTTTGCTTGGATTTGAACCTCCATGGAAAATGCTGCTAATATGGTTAAAATCACAGTGAAGTTCGTAAATAGACCATCTTACTAAAAAGACCTAGAATTAGGTTAATTATCACTTCATCATAATTAATAACTTCTGCACCAAAGTTTGTTTTTTCCATAGTTGCAAATGTTTTGACGTTATGGGGAACCATTTTTAATTTTTAACAAATTGCTTTTTAACGACTATAGACTTCGTTATAAAGTCCTAGCCTAATTTATGATTTCTTCCCAACTATTTTGAAATAAAAAAAGACAATGACTGAGAATAATTTTCTTTTCCATCTTTCATCGCTGAAATACAGAATACTGTAACATTATTTTGTAAAACTCTATTCTACAAAATAATGTTATATGGATTCACCGATTATATGGACTTATGTTCTATATGGACATATTATAAATATTAGCTTTATATTATTTGTCGTTTATTATATTCACTTTATATTATCAAATATATGGATAAATTTGGTTATTTATCCATATTTTGATTTGATTTGCTCTTAAGACGCCGTGTATTAACAATGCATCCAATAAAAATATTTATTTTTATGCGTTTAATTCATTAAAATAGAATCCCTGTTATAGAAAATATTCTTATTATTATATATTTATTAGTTATGTTGTTTATATATGATTTTCATCCTTACTGACCTTCAAATGAGCATTTGGCTCCTTTTCATTTATTGGATCGATTACTTCAGTATAATCTTTATTTTTATTGATTATTTTGTCCATAAGGTTAGTTTTTTTTTGTTAGTTATGCTATAATTTTTATCGAAAGAAGATTAATACTATGTATGAACAGTTATAATGAAATAATTTCTTTTTCCTTTAGCAACACTGTCGGCACTCAATAAATACCGCGAAAAAAACATTTTTTTTTCTTCTACGTATAATATTTATAAATATTCATTATTATTACAATTATTGCTATTGATGGTTTATTTTACCGATATTTTTCAGCAGTCATTTTGCTTTTTTGCACATATAATACTTCCCAACTTTCTATCTATTCTCTTTCCTTCTTTATTCTAACATAGCGTTGCTTAGAAGTGGAATCTAATTTATTAAATATTAATGATCCCATTATAGAAACAGATATAACTGCTTTTTACGACTGCATGCAAGAGGTCAAAAGTTTTCAAGATCGTTTCAGAAAGTCTCAGAATAACTATTGAATCAATCAATATTTTTGTAGTTACCACATTTTCTAAGAATTTTCCCAGAAAAACTGGCGAATGATTGTGCCAAACTTCTGAAAATTTTGATAAAACATCGGCTGCTGTATAATAGCTTTATTCTCATATTTGGCCACGTTAATCTTTACTAATCATTTTGTGTAGTATTGACGTGACTATTTTTTTTATATTTAACTTGCTAAGTATATTCCTTAAACGAATAAATAAAAAAGGAAGGATAATTTTAGAATAAAGTAAAAATCTTTGCATATTATAAAAAATATCATTAATCCATTTTTGTAACGTTAGCACACGTGCTAGATCAATTCTACCTAAATTATCAAACTCTTATTCCTTCTTTTACAAGCTATTTGTACAAAAATAAAACATAGATAAGAATATTTTTTCTTTTAAATATAATTCATGAAGATAATAATATAATTCATTAGAATTCATGATGGAATCGAACAAAAATCGATTTTAATAAGAAATAAGAAAATTAAACTTAGCCCCCTTTTCCCCCTTTCTTTTCTGTGATAATTCTTCTTGCACCATTCCGTGCATATAACACTCATGTCCATAAATTAAGGCTAATTCAGAGTCACGCGGAAATCGAACTCTGAAATACTTATGTCACCCGTAAAATGACTATGTACCTGTACTATGACAATGACTATGTCACCTGTATTTCTTATCATATGCAAATTGCAGGAAGCCACCAGATGGCACCGATAGTACGTCACAATGACGAGAGCATAAAAGAGTGATGTATAAGGAATACAGGCAAAGAAGCAAAATTGTTCGCAAGCACTTCATAAGCCTTTCAGTGCAATAACCGCATAGTTATGAAACAAAGGACGCCTTTGGATGATTTCTTACGTGGTAGAATTATGAGTCGTCTGGAATGTGGGCGTACCCAGCTGGAAGCATCCGAGGATCTTGGAATCCCCCAGAGTGTCATTTCCAGGCTTTGGTAACGATTCCATGATGATGGTAATGTGAGTAGACGTTACAGCACAAGTCGCCCCCGAGTTACAACGCCGAATGAGGACCGATATTTGGCAGTTACTGCCAAAAGAAACAGACGAAGCACAGCATCAAACCTATCTCGTCAGCTCTCTTCAGTCACTGGTACGAGTTTCAAGCAGACCATGTACAGACGCTTAGGGCAGATTGGTCTATATGCCCTGTCAGATGTGTTCAACTTACTGCAACTCAGTGTCGCCTGAGATTAGCCTAGAATAGAAAGCATGCATTGTGGACACCGCAACAGTGGGCTTGTGTGAGGTTTTCCGATGGGTCCAAGTTTAGCTTGTAGTCTGATTCTCTCTGGTCTTTCATATGGAGAGCGCCAGGTACCCGCTACCACCAAGAGAACATCACCGTAACGGTGATACAGGATTGTTCGTTTGGGGAGGCATTATTATAGGTTCCTGAACTGACCTGCATGTTCAAATTTGAACTATGACAGAACTATGAAATCTATCTATTCTGGAACAACAAGTACGTTTGTTTCGGGGCACCATGGGCGCAGAATTCGTGTTCATGGATGACAATGCCCGTCCTCACCGTGCAAACATCGTAAACGAATGACTTCGATCAGATGGACTGACCAGCATTCTCACCGGACTGGATTCCAGTAGAGCATGTGTGGGACATGCTTGGCCGAAGAGTTGCAGCCCGTCAATCACCTCCTACATATCTACCGGAACTTCGGAGAACATTGCTTGATGAGTGGTGTGATATTCCCCAAGGTCAGATCGATAATTTGATATTCAGCCTGCCTATGCGTTATACGGACTGCATTGCATCGTCTGAGAGACATGCTATGTATTATGTATGCTGCTACATGCTATGTTGGTATGTAACCATCATACCAACCATGAAATATTGGTTTTTGTAAAAAGTTTTTTTTTTATAATTTGCTCCAGAGAGCAAAAAATCGCAATTTTTATTAATGATATCAACATATAGCATCTGTTTTGCTCTTTACCTTTGTTTAATAAAGAGGCTTTACAAATAAGTCACATTCGTTTTGCTTCTAATTCTTTCTTTTCCTGAATTTGCATTATCCTAAATTTATAGAAATGAGTGTACTTTTAAAGTAAGTAGTTTATATTCTGTATAGTAAAAGTGCAGAATGTTAAAATTACAAGAATATTTTATATATATGTTGGATTTTAAATCCCCCCCAAACAAAGAAGTCTATAATTCAATTTGAAAAATTCATAACTTTTAACTTTAATTTTTATATGTATGCCCCAAAAAATGTTCAGAATTGTAATTTTATTATACATTTTAAGAGACTTTTACATGTAATAATAAAATGCATTTTATATAAAGATTCGATACATTTTTTTACAAGAGAAGATCATATCAGATTTTCCAGGGCATTCAAAAACTTTCAGTATTTGCATCGTGTTCCGTTTCTATACCTCGATTACTTTCCAAAGTTTCATTATTATTAGACGAATCTGATTGTTCAGTATTTTCACTTCCGTAGGAACATTTGTTTGAAAATCTCAGAGTCTCTGTCGCTGACGTACGCGGTCATAGCCATAACATTATATGAATACGAAAGGCAAGCCCACGCACAGGTCAGAGTTGACACACTTCTCACTTTCCAAAATGAGATACCCTGTTTCACGGTATATAATGTTCTTATTTTGTTTTAGTTCACCTATGAAAATGTAGGATGCAACAAATGCAAGGTTTTATAAATCCCTAGAAATTTTAAACAACAACTACAAAAAAAAGAAGAAAGGATGTGGTTAAAATAATTCGTTGCTTGTGTTAACGAGTAAAAAAGAAAATGTGCATATTTATTTAAAAAAGCTAGTAATATTAAAAATACAGACTTCCTAATGTTAGGTCATATTTGACATCTTAATTTTTCTTAATTTTTTATAATAATTTGAAGTCTATCTTTATACTTCGCTATCGCTTTTTAAATCGAAGTTTATACTTTGATCTTAAAAAGCAGTTTTGACTCTTGAATTGTTAATAAAAGAATTTAATTGATTTTAGGATACATAGCATGCTAATAAGGAAACTATCGGATAGAAACAGTGCGCTCATTTTTTACTATTCCTGGCATTTACAGATTTGGAAATAAAACTCATGGACTTGCCCTTTCTATTAAATTAAATATAAGCCATTAACTTTTAAAGTTTTAGAACACGCCATTTGCAAAGTAGTATGTAAAAAAGAAATCAAGCAGACATTTTATCAGCCATTGGGAGAAAACAAAATAATCAATATTCATTTTGTTTCGCTTTATGTGCATGGGAATTCCACACTATGTGTTTTATAATATCTTGTAAATTAAAAAATACGCAAAGTTTCATAGGGGATTTATCCATATATGTTTTAAAGTGAAATGTGGAAAATAAGGACCTTCATTTGAATTTATATCAAATTTAACCCTTTGCACCCGAAAAAATAATTTGATACATAGTTAATCCACTAATACAAGGGCTTGTTTATTGTTTCAAAAATAAATATATATAATTGTTTTAACTTTGAATTTCTCCAAAAAAGTAATCTACATCTTCTTATCCCTCTCTTGATATTTTTAACAATCATAATTCTAAAATAAATAGAAAGTCAAAATGATGCACCGTCTTGAATATTAAATGAGTGGCACCATCTAGCGCAACGGGTTAAATTATACAATTTCCAAACTGATCAGTTCAGTTTCGTGCAAGTGTTCAGTTCTTCTTTTCAGGAAATATTTTTTTTTTTACTAATGTGTCTTTACTAAGAATAATATTCTTTACACTATACCATTTATCAAAACATCAATCATAAATGAGATTAAGAATACTTTATCGAAAAGTAATCATGCATTCAGACTTCATCTAAGCAATTACTTCGATAAATAGGCTTTCGGCTTTGATTTAAAGGATCGAAAGGAGCTTTCAAAGGAGGAAGGAATGAACCAGTTCTTTGATCTGATCATGACTTGGGGGAAATGGAAATTTGAATTAAAGGCTAGAATTTCTTTGAATTTCAGATGGTTCTTTGACTTCAAAAGAGGAGGAAGACCTTCTCAACAGTGGGAGATAACTTATTGACAATAGGAGGGACATAAAAGCTTCGGATTATATCGCTAATCCATCCTTTTCAGTGACTATAATTTTCATTTTACATCACGATGTATTTTCTGAATCATTTCATTGTTTTATCTAATTTTTATTAAGGCTGGAATCTTTACAGTTTAAAAAATAAATGAAAATATATATATATATATATATACTCGTTAGACGTTTCTTTTTTACAACATATGGTTAAATAATGTATTATAAATTTTAAATTTTGAAATATAAACTGACTGTTTAGTTTAATTAACATCCCTTTTTTGAAGGAATACTAGGTCTATTTTGAGACGGACCTCGTAATTTTGTACCGGTCAGATGACGAGGATGATTCCTGAGCGTGCACCCCCTCTCCAAACTTCCACCGCTCCAGCGGGCGGACGTTTGCACCCGACGGATTTAACGTGCCACCAGACCCGCTTACACGACGGTTCTTCGGTGGAATCTGGTCTCGAACCTAAAACCCTCCGGTTCCGAAGCCGAAACTTTACCACCAGGCCACCGCGGCCTCTATGAACTGATTGTAAAAACATGAGGTGATTTAAACATGTTTTGATTTTCAAATCGCAATTGTTATAGATTGCCATTTTTAATGAATATTTAAAAGTTTACCTTTCTTGAATTAATTTATTGTGGGTAATATCTTTCTTGTATGGTTTTGAAAGACTTTGGATTTTTGTGATAACATATTTTAACTATACTTTGATTATTTCTACAATTTTTCTTATCTTTAAATATATATTTTTAATTCTAGGATTTCTCACATTATGTGCTTTTTTCATAAATTTATTCATGTTTAATATTTTGAGCAATGCAGTGCAGCATTGCATTGAATACATATTCATTCATTCTTATTTCATTGTTTTTAACAGATTTTGTGAATATTAAGTTGAAATAGCATTTGGAAGATTATAATTTTTTTTCACCAAAATACGATGATCTCATCTTTATTATCTATAATAAATTTATAAATTCTTGATTCAGCTTAAAACTCAAAGATCATAATAGTAATTCCAGCGTATTTATGTTACAAACGAAAAACTTTTCAAATATAGATTCTGGGAACCAAGTTTCAAGTTCCTCGATAGAATTTGGGATAAATGCAAAGGCTTATTTTATGATTTGAATATTAACTGTATTGTAGCACCACAATCGCTTAGAGAAATAAAGAAATAAAGATAGCTTGGTATATTAAGTATTTTAAATAACAGATATAATTGTCAATGGGATAAAAGATTAACTTCGGCATAACAAATAAATCAGTAAATTGTTAAAATAATAAATTTATTTTATTTAGCTTATTGTAGCTGGCAATATACGTTTTATTATACTTTAATAATTTTGATATCTTTTCATGTTTAATAAGACTCTTATTAGCATAAATGCATGTATGTTCATCGTTTTAAATGAAAAAAATTAAACAACTTTTTAGTTTGTAGGAATGTGGAGTTTGTAGTTAATTTTGAAATAAGCCATAAAGATTTTTTTTTATCAAGCATCGAAAACTCATCGAACTATTTTTAGCATTTCTTCTTTGGCTTTCTACTCCAATTAGAAACATATCTCAAATTGAAATGTGTGTAACTAACTCCGGAGGTTCGAACCGTGTTTCAAAATTCCTAAAACCGAAAGAAATCAAGCAAATAAATTGATTTGATTTAAGCATTCTTAAGTTACATGTAACACAATACTCAGATTTAATTGCTTGATTAGCAACAAAGAGTAGGATTTTTTTGATTGTTACATGGACGATGGCATGAGTATAATCACATAAATATTACCTCAGAATGATGTGCACATAGATTATTGGACTACAATTAGAATTACTACTTTTTACTACAAAAACCTTAGGAATTATCAATAAATGTAATGCATTAAGTTAATGTGATGTGATGATATGCTATGCTAGTAAGTAATATCATGACATGCAATTTAACTAATTTCGCTAAAGAATAATTTCTTGAAATAATTTTGAATATATCTCCTAAGTATATTACAGTTTGTTCTTAGTTATTTAAGTATTGATCACTAGTGAATCTTTTTTAAACGACTTAACTTTCAAACTTTTAATTCCATGACGAAAATTGCATTGATAATTTGAATTAGAAATTTTGATGCAAAAACCAAGTGCGAGATTTGTGAGAATAATATGATTTCAAAATATTTAATTTTTATTATACTATTATGGTTTAGATTTTTAAATTGTTTTTCAGAACATTTTTATTCAATTTTTAATTTATTCTTTATGTCATTCAGTATGAGAGTCATTACCGTATTTGGAGGCAGCAAGCAAAGGGAAATATAAGTTTGTCTAGCATTACGAACAATCATATTTTAGATTCTCCTATCTATAATTACAAAGCGGTGTATCCAAAGTGTCCAGATGAATCTTCTGCAATTAAAGCATGAAATTTGGAACATTGATAATCGTAACGGTGTCTTAATAAATACTCAAAGCTTGAGTACTAAAATATATAGAAAAATGTTTAATACTTTAAGTTTCTAGGTAATTTCCAAATATTTTTTTTATTTATAATATTTCTAATAACCGTAAAAATAATCAAATGATGCACCATAAGGTAAAACAAATAATGTCCGTTCTGGTGAAATTTGTTTCGAACAAGTATCTGAATTGACTGAATTTTGAAAATTTTTTAAATTGAAATAAATCTAACCGAAAATTCTAGAATTTAAAAATTCCTGCATACTACAATCTAATCTTGTTATTATCAAACTTTTTATGTAATAATGACAGTATTACTCCCTAATTAAAATATGAATAATACAGATATCTTTATTTACTGATTTTTAATTATATACCTGATAATATTACCAAATATCCTTAGAATTATTTTAATTATTTATCTCCCTTTTCGCATACCTGCAATAGATGGAAGAATGTGAGAATTCTCAATCATGGCTAAAATTAGCTTATAAGTTTTAATGTATAACTATTTTCAACTTAATCTTTCGTAATTACCCTGAATTAAAACTTTTATTTCAGTGAAGCGACTAAATATTTTAAATAATAATGTTGTCATGAGATATTTTCTACCTGAAAATTTGCCATGATAGAAAATATCATTTAAAGGCTAGAGTCTATATAGAATATGTATAATTTGCAGCAAAAACTGATATACTATTAAAAAATCAGTTCTCAATATTTTTTTTTAAACTATATAACATTTGACTATTTGATTTAAAAAATATAATTGTATTTTATATTTTGTATTCTTAATATTTTTTCAGCAAGAAACAAAAATTAAATTGAAAAACCAAATATTTGTTAATTTTAAAGACTCTTAGGGGTATCCAAGAGATTTTTTTTTATTTAAAATTATTTAATTCAATACAGCATACATTACATTTCCTTGAGATGAAAAAAATTATGTACGAGAAATTAAAAATAATTTCTTTTAAATTTTAGAAATTTTCAGACGTGCCTGAAAGTAGCGATGCCTTATTGAAGAAGTTTCAATTAACAAGTTGGATGTTACATGACTACCACAGAAGAAAAATCAATAAAATTAATTAGGTTTACTAGTGAGCCACTGACACATGACGTGTGAACCGATTCATATGTATTCACTTGTATTATGGAAATTAATTTTCGCTTGGAAGGGAAACGAGAGAAGAATAAAAATGCTACGTAAATCATCCTGTTTCACTTGTAATTAACTCGCCTTTTTTTGTGGAGGAGGTTGTACTTGCTTTTTTTTTTATCTATATCAATGGCATGTATCAGTGACATATAGTATTGTATAATAACTTGTAATAATGGAGATAAGATAATTGAAAACAATTGTCCCAACTGCAAATGACTATGAAACGGTCTTGTAAGCAGCGATAGGAATTGACATTTTTAAAACAGAGCAACAGGAAAACAGTTTTGCAATAATTAATTCAATGTTCTGTCTAACTACAGTCAAAAATTCCTTTCTTTGAGAATAAATAGATTTTCAATAAAAGATTCATTTTCCTTAAAATGGAAAACTTATATTAATAATATGGAAATCAAAATCAAAATTGCAACATCGTTAAGTGCACGTGGTGTAATGACTTGATTTTGTCCGATCAAATAAAGGGTAGCGTTTATATACAATTTTCTTTATTTACAGTCTTATTGACATGGAAAAAAAAACTTTCTCATCTAGGTTAAATGAATGATGCTATTTACAACACGAAAATTAAACAAGAATAGTTCCTCGAACAATTTCGGAGAAAACTTCACAAGAACAGCTAACAGGCTGTTGGCGTCTCTGTTACTCAGAAGTTCGATTCACTCGAAGCTTCTCTGACCTTTTCTCCTCTCCTCTCTTTTTCTTCCGAAAAATCTCGCATTTTATCTTTCTATCAGACTCCATTTATCATGCCCACATTGGTACACTTGGGCTCCCCGATACCCAATCACCGTTCAAAACAAACCTGAATGAGCTTCGGTCAACCGTGGGAATGTCCGTTGATGATCCACACTCCACAATGGGGGAAATGAAGATTGACATCTGGAAGGTTTGACACTCCTCCCTTTCGAAGACACGATTTATTCCCCTGGGAAACGCACGTATGGTTCCTTATCTGGACTCACACTAACTGACCAGATGACCGCACAAAAAGGAGGTCCCCCATCTGGCAATCTGGAGGCACTTAACACTGTGGGAGTTTCACGCCTTGATGATACAGCTGGCGAGAAATACTAATTATCGAGGGTGGGAAAAAGGGACGTCACAGGGTTTCAGGGTGATTGAGCTGAGTCTTTACAGTGGTAACTGAATTCAAATTTATAAATAACTAGTCGCCTTTGGAGACCAGCCGGTTCGCTAATCTTAATGCACGTTAAAATTTTAATAATTAAATATTTTATGGAACTCGCATTTTAATTGCTTCTTCATTAAAATATTTTAAAACTTCAAATTCTAATAGTCATATAATTTACTCATAATATTATAAAGGCCTTCAGCCATAACGTAATATGTATCTCTCTAATTTTCTGTTAGCTTCCGTAGAATTTATGCTTTAAATTAAAGTGGAAATGATTAAACTGCAATAAATATAATAACATATTTTTTACTGAGACGATGCATATTTTTAAATATCAGTACTGAAAACAGAGTCGCACAGTATTTGAACCTTATGGGCACTAAAGAATATTTTTCTTAATATATATAATATCTCAAGACGTTTTCAACAAAATTTTCTCAGATTCATCATGAACAGATCGATTAATTAGCAATGTTTAGTTTTAAATGCATCAAACACTAAAAAAATAAACAGAATCGTTTGAAATAATCTGTCAAAAACATATAAAGCCTTCAAAACCAACTCCGTATCCGTTGTCAACAATCAGAACACAATGCGCATGCGTTAATTTTCAACGCCAATTATGGTAACGCAAATGCGTGAATTTTCTACTCCAGTTGAGGTAACGCTATGCAGATCAGAAATTTTTAATTTCCTTTATTCTGTTTTATTTTAATTCAAAAGTACTTCAGAATGAATCTAAAAGATCGATTAATTAAGAATGTTTAATTTTAAATGCACCAAACATTAAGAAAATAAATAGAATCCTTTGAAATAGTCTGTCGAAAATTTCTTAAGGCTATCCTTTTTAGCGTGGGAAAAAACAGAAGCCGTACTCATTGGGCGGTGGGAAAACGAAAATATTTTTTGGCGCGAAAGTTAGTATTTAATTAATAATTAAAATTCTAATTAAAAATTCAAAAAAAGGGTCCTCAGGTGCACATTCCTGATCTCCAAGGTATGCATATGTCAAATTTGGTAGCTGTAGGTCAACGGTCTGGCCTGTAGAGCGCCAACACACACACACACACACACACACGGAGCTTTATATAAGTATAGTATAGCGATGTAAATCGAGTTCACATTCAAATTTATAAAATTAATTTTTTTTATACATCATTATAAAATTAAAAATAAAATTATTTTTTTTTAAAATTTTCTTATAAAAAAATAGGCTTAGGAGTTTGCTTCTTGCGATAGCCCTATCGGATTTATATTAATCGTTGATTATTTTTTTGTGCCTCACCCACTTAAAAATTTCGATTTAAACTTTACATTTTTGATTAAAAAATTATTTTTTTATACATTTTTAATGTAATTTTACTTAATTTAATATAATTTTACTATTTACTGTTATTAAAAATAAAAACAAAAGCACTGTAAACATCAAAAATTTAAACTCGAGATTTTGTAGAATCTCCACGTTTCAGATTTCGTTAAGCCTGGAAAAACATTTTTGGAATTGCGCCTGTAACTATTTGTTCAGAAACACTAAAATTAGAAAATGCAAAAATGATTTCTTGAAAATTTGAAACTGAAGTGATTTACCTTAACAAATAACCTTTTCTTACTGAAACTAAACATGTTTATTTAAAATATATTAATTAAAATTGAAATTCATTTGACATTAAAATGTTTTATAATTTAAGTAATTTTCAGAGGATTATTAAATAAGAATTTTTCTGATTCAACATAAAAGTCAGTTTACTATAATAATAAGGGAATTTCTGAATTGCAAAGGCCATGATATAAATTTTTATATTATTTAATAAAGCAGAAACGAGCAAAGTATTTAAAAATGGATGCATTTAAAAAAAATTCCATTATTTGTGAAGTTAAATCTTGATTATAAATACAAAAAATTTAAAAAAATATATTGAATACATACTTTAGATAGAAATAAAGCAGTGAAAAATATTGTTTTAAAATGCACTTGGAACTATTTATTAAAAATAAATAAAATTGTAATTCAATTTAATATCATTAAAGAGATTTTTTTTCAATTTTGATAGGATGGAGCCATAAATGTTTGTGGTATAATATTTTGGATGCAATATATATGATGGTGAAACATTCAAATTTAGCTAGGTTTGTTATTTAAAAATAAAAAATAATAATTTAAAGCTCACATTTTTACATTCTAAGATATAAAAGTCCATATTTGTTAGTTCTAAGTCAACTGCTTTGATCTATACACACATAGACAAATACACACAATTACTTCTTTATTATAAGAAGCAGTAGTGATGAATCTAAAACTTGGTATTTTCTCTAGATAGCGAAAAATATATAAAATCAATATTTGTGGTGGTATGTGGATTATTATGATCTGTGCAGGAAGCAACAGGACGAATGTTGTAGGAAACATTTCTTTAATAATAACATTCACACACTTAAAACAAACATAAAGACAAGACATTCACGCGCGCGGCTCACAGTTCAGCATCACATTTCCTTCTAATTACAATCGCAATGCATTATGGGATGATGTATGGGATGGCCTAATCAGGCATCGCCATCTAGTATCCAAAAGCGAAGATAAGTGTAATGCAACTGCTACATCTTCCCCCTCTGGCTCCGACGACGTCCCGGCAAGGAGACAGAATTTGAATGGTCTGGAAGTCTATTGGTTCCTGAGGAAAGGGACTTAAGTTTTGGTGGTCGGCCTCTTTTGCGAATCGGGTGCAGTGGTGTATCCGCTTACATGTTTCGACTGTACGAACGTAGAGCTGAGGTATGATATGTTCCTAAAGAGGCGGATGGAACACTTGGGCTAGCAATTTCATAGGTAGTTGGAGACACGCTACACGGTGGTACGGCGACTGGGAGATGATCACCAGTGTTGATTCGATGCTCGATGAAAGGAGTTGTTTCTCCCCCTGGTTGGAAACATTTCTCGTACCTTTTGAGTAGGGAATTGAATTTCGCCCGTTGTTCACCCGAGAGATAGGTACCCTCATTTTCTCGAAGTTGACAGGGATGGGATGCAACAGGTACAACCAGGAGAGACTTAATATCAGCCGGAGGCTCAATAAAGTTAAACGATTGGTGAGGAGCCTCTGAGAAATACCAAAGTCCTTTCTGAAGATCCAGGACGATACCTGCGGCTCTCATAAAATCTGTACCCAGAAGAGTTCGGTTTCCCTTGGAATTCTTCAAGACTATCAGTTCCGTGGGGATGACTTTTCCTGCCACACCAATATCTGCCGTCGTTGTGAGTATATCTGTTTTTTGTACATGCCCGTCGACTAGGACCATGTCCACAGTACTGTTTTCGAATCTTCGTCCATTAGTCTTGAGGAAATGGTAAAGTTTTTGTCCGGCCACCGAATGTGTAGCTCGTGTCGGCATACACTGCTGTTTGGGAACCACAAATCGTAATTTCAATAATACTTGATGGCTGGCCTTCCATTAAAATACTATAAAAGTTCATTTGATTAAGGGTTGGAGGTTGAGTGCGGTCTCCTTGAACCATAGGATTACATTTCGCACATTTTGCCTTTACAACTCCTGGTTCTCCACAACCATAGTATAACAGAGGGGGTCTGTCTTTGTAGCTGCGATTCCGCCTACTTTGACTGGGGACCCCGGGATTCCGCCTACTTTGACTGGGGACCCCGGGATTCCGCCTACTTTGACTGGGAATCCATGGCAGGCCCTGTCTATCATCTCTTTGTTCAAATCGCGTTGATTTATATTTCTTTCTTTCTGGGTAAATAGCTTTTGTTTCATGTGGTTTTGAGGCAAGCTTTAGGTTTACAGAGCGTAAGTTGTCATAATTGTCCAGTTTCTCCACTAGATCATTTGGAGTAACCCATTCACTCCATACATCAATAAAATGGTTCTTGACTTCGGGAAGAACTCGTTTCTTCATTTGATCCAAGATCATTAGATCTTTTAATTCTTCAATCTTCGTTATGTTCAATTCTGCTAGCCATGCTTCAAAATAGCTACGCAGTTCAAAATGGAAGTCTTTCCATGTGCTTTCAGGTTTTTTCTTGTGAGTTGTAAAGAGCTGTCGCATCCTCTCAGCGCTTAATTTAAACCGTTGAAGTAACATGGATCTAATATGATCAAAGTTGTGTGCTTTCTGTTCTGGTTCTCTTGCGATGAGCTTTGCCACACTATTGGGTAGTAGCCCTAGAAGATGAGCAACCCAGTTCTGTTTACCTATTTTTAGAATTTTCATTTGACGTTCGAATAGATTTAAGAATAGGGTCATGTCCCCATCCTGCGGGTCAAAGTCAGGAAGCAATTTCTTCAAGTTAAATGTTGCTTGTTGGTCTGCAGGCAAAAGTTCAAGACCAGGAGTCTGCTCCAACTTCTGAGATTCCACTTGCAGACGGAGTTTCTCCAACTCATAAGCTCTGTCCCGTTTATCACGTTCTCGTTCCTCACGTTCTAATCTTTCAGTTATAATGTTTCCTAGGGTATCTTTCACAAAGTCTAAATCTTCTTTGTAAATCTACGTTTTCAATATTAATTCGCGTAATTCAATCACTTTAAGATCACCTTCCACCTCCTCACCAAGTTCTGTGGCAAGTTTTATTAAATCTTGTTTCCTGCCTTTAGACATAAATTCCATATTGAACGTTTATCTTTACGCAAACCAAATAAAAACTTATTTTTCTCTAAGCACAGTCAGTTGAAAAAATGTTCAAATAAAAGTCAATGTTCCCCAAAAGTTCACTTTAAATTCAAAATACTAACAATAAAATTTGCAATTACGTTAAAAAAAATAATCGATATTAACATTTTACTGATACACAATTTATAATTCACTTTTCAATATGCAAAAATATATTTAAAAAAATTCACAATTAACATTTGTAAAACAAAAATTATGTTTGAGATATATTATGGAATTTCTCAAAATAATATATCAAATCATATACTCATATCATAATCATCATATCTACTCAAATTTCAAAAGAATAAAAAAAACGTAAACATTATCATTAAAAGAAAACAGAAAATGCGATTTTCAGAATAATGCCAAGTAAAATTTAAGTTAAGAAGTATTCTTATTGAATTAAAAAAAAAAAAATAGGACACACATGGTATATTTCAAATACTATAAAACAATTAATAAACATATCAATAAATCAGTTCCTTTTCTTGGAACTTTTCCTATTCCGAGAGAAAGGAGAAAAAAAAAGAATACTTTCATCTACTTTTCCTTTTCCCTCTTTTTTTTTCAGAAAACTTCAGTTAATAAAAGGAATAAAACAAAATTGATTAATTGTCTATTCTTAAATATAATGCAGTATAAAATCACAAAAAGGGTAATAGATCACCCATTATACCAAGTAAAAAAAAAAAAAACACAAAGCAAAGCAATAATTTTGTTTCGTCTCAAAACGAAAGGATCCAATAAAACAAAATTACGTTTTGATGGAGTACAGAAATGAAGCACATAAATAAAGCTTTATTGGTTTCAAAAAGATATCTCATTACAACATGAATACTCACAAAGTATTTGCAATAAACTTATCAAGAAAAGTGTTAACAGAATAAAAGTGATCCGAACATAAATACCTGGTTCTGTTACTTACAGAACGGTTTCTTAAAACAAAAGTTATTTTACAAAGTTACATTCCAATTCTAAATATTTCAAATATTCGATATATTTTCTAAATTAGAATAAAACAAGTTATTTTATAACTTTTCTGTTATTTTCAGAAATAAAACAAAACTACTTATCTAATCCTTGGATCGGCTCCACCAAAACAAAACTGATGAATTTTTCCGTGCTGTAAATTTGAAAACACATACACATTTCTTTTACGTTGGGCGCCAATGTGGTGGTATGTGGATTATTATGATCTGTGCAGGAAGCAACAGGACGAATGTTGTAGGAAACATTTCTTTAATAATCACATTCACACACTTAAAACAAACAAAAAGACAAGACATTCACGCGCGCGGCTCACAGTTCAGCATCACATCTCCTTCTAATTACAATCGCAATGCATTATGGGATGATATATGGGATGGCCTAATCAGACATCGCCATCTAGTATCCAAAAGCGAAGATAAGTGTAATGCAACTGCTACATATTTAGTTAATATATTAATTGATAATTAAGCGAACTAAAATTAACAAAATATTATTAAATCAGTAAACATTCAAAAGTTAAGAATTCTAGTTCACCAGAAATTGAATGAAAACTCCATTTTTACAAGCATGAAATGTTTAATAATTATTCCACAAACCATGGTCACATAGGACAACATTTATATGTCATTTCAAATGTGTAGCAGAAACGAGTTTATTCTAAATATTCAATCATGGCGACGATCTAAATACTTCAGTTCTTCCCTGCACTCAGTCATATTTAAATTTTGGTTGCATTTCAATACATGAAGCTTATTATTTTGAATTTATTGAGATGATATTATAATGAGACAGGAGCAACGAGTGAAACAAAAGTAATGAATCTCATTCATAAAAATTACTTTTGTGTCTAAGGATATTTTAAAGAAAAATAAAAAAATAATCTTTATAAATAATGGCAGAAATTGCATTAGTTACTGTTAATGAAAAACGAAATATATATATATATATATATACTTCAGATCTTGCAACTAAATGTTTTCATCTTTATTAGTTTCCCTTTTTTGTTTTCTGTAAATGCGAGTTACATGCTTATTGTTTTTGGAAGGATGCAAAATGTAAAATAATGTTTCAAGAAAATTAATTGGAAATTCATAAAAAACGACAGAATATCATATCTGATTAATTTTTCAGATTCAATGAATTTAGATGCGATTTCTTCATTTCATTTATTATAGATAAGTTATTTAAAAAAGAAGAAAATACCCAAAACGAAATATTAGGAAACAAATATGAAACTTCCATAAAACTCATTATTTTGAAGCCACTCAGAAATAATACCGTATTTTCCAATAAAAATAATTGAATATCTTAAAAAATAATATTGTTTTTAAATGCAAAATATTAAAGTTATACTGTTGACATTCAAAAGAAAAATGTCTAAGCTCTAGAAAACTATGAAATTTTTAAATTTCAGGTTAAATATCAAGTGTTTCAAGAACTATGATATCGGATACAGACAAAAGCAAATTGTTCCGCTTTTAAATGAATTGTTTGAAAGTTATTGCCATTGGGAGAAGTTCATATTTGGAATGCGAGGCTCTAAACCACTGTACGTCAGTTCTGAGAAAATTCAAGTTATATTTTCTTAAAACTATCTATGTTAGTAAAGTAGAAAAATGAGTCCATAGATTTTAAAAGAAAAGTTCTTTTTTTCTTTTCGCTACTGGTTAAATTTTATATAACTAAATTCTACAAAATAAGTGTCATTTCAATGGTGCTTCTTTTCTTCATCTATCTGTAATATCTTTTTATTTGTCATCTACTTATGCTTTATATTATATGTGTGTGTGTGTGTGTGATATTAGTCGTTGGAAATGTAGAAAATTTTCTATTGAATCAAATTATACGTCTGTTATATCAGTCGCTGCAAATATAAAAGAAAATTTTCAATTGAATCATATCTCTTATTTTCTTCTTAGCAGTCGGAAAAAAGTTTTCATGTGTGAGAATTTTAGTTTCTAGTTAGATTCATTTGCAGTTTATGGTTAGTGACTGCATTGAAAGTCGATTTTTTTCGGGAGAATATTTTATAAATATGTTAAATATTCATAATTTCTGAACAATTGTATTTATAAAACCGTTTGAATTTTGTTTCTTCGTTCATATTTTGGGATGCAAGTTTGATTTTTACATTTGCATAATTTGCCTTTAAATGATAATTCATGTCATTAAAATGCAAATATGCATAAATACTAATATATTTAATATTATTAATATATTAGTATAAATATTGATTAAATATTATTTATCCGATTTAAAAAAAATTGCAAAATATTCCGAAAAATGTTAATAAAATTCAATATGTATTTTTTTAAGTACATATTTTTTATTGATAAAATATGTTTTGCAGTTTTAAATTACACAATCAGTTTTTTTCTTCAAATAAATAGTTATTTTAGTTCTTTATAATGTGAAAAAATTGATTTTTTTTTTATCACTTTACCCGTAGTATCTTAGTAATAGATAGAAAAAGAGTTTCTCTCTTTTTTCAGGAACGAGTAATTTATACACAAATTGGTGCATAATTTTTTTTAATAAATAATTATTGTTTTATACCTTCTCTTAGACAAACAAAACCATATTTCTTTCAATTTTTAAAACACTTTTGACTTTTAATTAATGTATTTTTTAGATGTTTATTTAATACATTTTATGCAAAAATTAAAAAATATAAGTATTTTTCAAGATAAAAAAAACTTCTCGCGAATTTAGTGACATATTTTACAATTCCTGAAATAAGTTTGATTACTTTTGATGGTCGGAGTCATTTTTAATAGATAATTATTTGCATATAATAATCCGAGCTAAAAGGAAATGCTTAAATTACCAATAAAAAATCGCATATTAATCGGAATTTGTAAATGAACGTTCATGCTAAAGATCAATCTAAATCACGTTTGGTTAATTTTTAGGAATTCCATGAAAGAAAATGGGAAGCACTTTTTACATTCAGCAATCTCAGATTTACCTAATATATGGTCCTCAGTAAGTAGGCTCATTTTTGAAGGGGTTGTAAGCAATCTCAAGAACTATGGAGCAATTAATATAAAATTTGATACATATAAATAAAAAAGCATAATGTATCGAAATATTGAAAAATCACAATTTCCATCATGGGAAAATTTCGAGATATTAATTAGCTAACTATTTTTATTAATTCGGATAATCAATTTTTATCTAAATAAACCTTATTTTTTGAGCAATTTCTCTAGACTCCAATTTTGTGAAGATACGATAATAAACAGAGTCATCCCTTTATTTTTGTTTTTTGAATATCAATAGAATATCATTTAGGCATATCACTTTCTGGATAGTTACGTGTTATATAATATTAACACTTCCATTGCTTTTGAATTATCAAACTCATTACATTTTATAGCCAATCAGTGATTTTACAGTTTTATGTATACTTGACAACCATTTTTCTTAAGGGTTAATCATTTAATTTTAATGAACATCAAAACAGTTGGAAAAAGGGAAATGAATTGCAAATTTAATAAATCAGTTTATGTTTGTTCCATTATATGTATTATCGGCTGCTTTCTTTGAATATATGTTAGCTGTAACTTTTATTCAAACTGCCAAATATAATGTCATTTTGAAAACAATAACAAACAAGGTTTGTTCACATTATAACAAAACTTAAGTACAGAATTGGTTTTCCATAAAACAATCGAAAACAACCTGTAATCGTCTAGCATTTATGAATATTGGACAACCGAGATTCATGCACGGGCATTTATTACTAAGCGAAAATTCTCAGTGAATTTCGGACCTCATATTCAAAACGCAATAGTATGATTATGTTTTAGACCCGATTTATGTATATTTTTTTCGTCTGATGCGAGTATATCTATTGTTGTATTATGAGTATAATGATTTTTGCATTACTCATATGAAGAATGCTAACATAAAATAGATTAAGAAAATTCAACTTTGAAATTAATATCTAGAAAGATCACATTCCTTTTGCCATAACTAACGCTTGTAAAAAGACACCCAACTGAAAGATTTGATGAAATGATTTAATTAATTTAAATTTCATAAAATTTCATGAATGTGTTATTACATATTGTATTTAAAATTAAATATAATTATTAAAATTAAGAATAAAATTATATGGATATGAAATGGGTGTCACTGAAATGCTTCTCTTGATGTAAAAATAGTTTTGCACCTTCATTGTGCTTTCATTTCTTGCGAAGTTAAAAAGAAAAACGCTAATTTTTAAAAATCTTAGTTGTTTGAAATTCTAAATAAAGATTAGAATCACTCTTTTTTAGTACATTCTACCACCCAAAGCAAATGCGTACCAAATTTATCAACTTTTGATCAGCCAAAACATTGCATATAGTGTTTAATACAGCCTATCACATTATCATGTTGAGATACTTTTTCCACCAATCATGTCGAGTTTTATCTCCAAATTAAATATCATAATTTTGCTTGAACATGTGAAAATTTTCAAATTGTTTTTTAAAAAAATTGCATGCTAATTAATAATAAAACAAAATGCTATTTTAACAGAATAACAAGGAAAGTGCTAAATTCACTAAATTTCAGAAAATTAGATCAATTGTCTTACCTCAAGAGACTGTAAAATAAGATGTACTCTTGAAATGGTTCCAAAAAGATGCGACGTAGAAAATCAGCATTTTCTAAATAAAATGTCTAAAGTGGATCCAAAATATAATTACAATTGTTCTTTCCTCATATCTGTTCCGGGATGAAGCTAACTTCAAAAATATTCTTGCATATGGTGAGGCATAATTTGTTTACGAATTCGTTTTGCCATCCTTCATATACTGCTTGAGGTTTACTACAATATGATATAAAGAGATTGATTGATTGGTTAGATTTTATGGTATGAATTCAGAACACCGTAGAACTTAGGCTGATTAGTTGGATTAAAAGAAATTTCTAAAAGTAGAGTTTAAAAAATCTATAACTTAAAAAATAAAATTTAAAGTTTAGGTATGAGTTATGTTTACAAGCTATTTTTGAATATCTATTTGATGACAGGAATTTAAAAGTGTTTTTACATTGTCTTTTTAATTCACTATATTAAAAATATTATAATAAAATTAGAAGGAAATTGACAAAAGCCGAAATTACGAAATAAAATGGTATGGTTGTTATTTCTCAGGTTCAATCTATTTTAGATTCAGTAAATTTGTCAGAAACTCAAACACCTGAAACTAGAAATTATTATTCCTGCAGTTTGTCAACATAGCTACGTAAAAATTAAAAGTTCCAAAATAATAAAATATACGGCGATATTATTTTACATCATATATATTCATCTCAAATGTATACGCAGAAAAGTCTAACTATACTTATTCACTTAAATGAAATAAAAACTTGTCTATCGAATCACTTGATCCTCTCAACAAGAATCGCATTTGGTCGTTAGAAATTTCATACTGAAATAAAATAACCCAACACAGCAGTTGCTATCTACTTTCAACTATCTATGTTTCAACGTTTCGTTTCGTTGAGTATTTGTTCACATGTCTTTCTGCGTATGGACGATGTCCTGTCTTCGCTGTCAAAACCTTACTTCTTGACCTAATAAAGCTTTATTGCGAAGAGATAAGAATTTTGTCATTTTGAAGGATAATAAATTTACTTCTTTTTCATTTTCTGATGTAATAGATTACTACGATAAAAGTGAGGATGAAATCAACAGCCGAGAATGAAAGGCTTTATGTAAGAAAAAAGTGTTTGAAGAGCTTTTTATAAAATTTTATTATAATATTTATATGAATGATAAGAATGTTTCTTTATCTCATAATTTAGATGATTAAAAGAAAACAAAGGGCAATATAAAACAGTGACGCTTCTGTAGAATGGCGACATAATTCTTCAATGTCGTCGTACTTCTTTTTCTAAACAAAAATAAAAAAGGAGCTGTGTTTCTTTAAAAAAAATTCGGTCTTCCAGTACAAAACATTACAATTGATAAAGTTTTTATCTTTATCATCAGCTCTTTTTTTCTTTGAACAACGTTTTTTATAACACGTTATTTATATAAATCCATTTGTTTATTTATATGTCTCGCTTTTTGTTCACCTGTCTGACTTAAACCAATTCTTTATAATATTTGTTTCTTCCCCTTATTTTTTT
>JAPMOR010058496.1:5906-36078 GCA_026543865.1 Argiope aurantia | reverse complement strand
TAATTATTCGAACAGATGTATGGAATATAATATTCATCTGACATATAAAATATAAACGTCTTTATTAATGAATTGCATTTTAAAAAATAAAAAATAATTTTAAATGGTCGATAAATAAATGTCGCTGTATAAGCTTTGCTATTGCAGGAGCATTTTTCAAGGATTTTAATTAATAAAAAAATGAAGTGAAATGTTGTATTTATTTAGATTGTATTTTCATAAAATACTGGTACTAAAAATTAATTTTAACAATCTCTTAAAATTATATATATATATTTCTTTAAAATTTGACAATTTGAAAAATATATATATAATTTTAAACAATCTATTTTTTTAGTAATGAATGTGAAACCCTTTTGTATGTTCCATGACATAGCTTTTTTTTCAATTCCTACTTTTAGTTCATCTTCTCCCTATATATATTTAAATGTTCAATCGTTCATAAAATATTTTTTATTCATCCACTCAAGTTCAAATACATTTTTTTAAACTTGTAGTGAATGACACTTGATGTTATAGTTTTTTTCAAATGTTAATGAATTAACTATTACATTTAATTAATTTTTAATACTTTAAATAGAGTTTTAGCAGTTTGTCATGAAAATTGAAATCAACAGGCAGTAGCTCAATCGATAAAATGCAAGGACTTCAGCATTTTTCACGTGAAGATGAAATAATTCTTGCGAAAGTAGGAATTGACTTTAAATATTTTTTTATATTACTTATTATTTCCTATTATTATTGAAAGCTTAAGAACATTAATAATGTTCATATTTGCACAGTTTGTATAAAGAATGGAAGAGTAATGTTACAAAATCTTGAAAGACTAATCGAAATTAAAAGACAGAATATACAGACATTAACATTTTTAATGACACTATAATGTCATGGACTTTATTTTAAGAGGAATGTTCGCTACGTTATAAATAAAATAGGTATAAGGCTATTGAAATATGCCTTTTATATTGATGATTACCAGATGCTTAAAGTGTTGTTGATGTAACCATGAATTAAACATGAGGGATTGAATGAGTTTAAACGCAACTGGTTTTGTGGCAAAGAAGATAGACATTAAAGGCGGCTTGTAATAAACAAGGTAGTTTTAATAAGACGAAGACTTCAGTATGCAATACTTGAAAGAAAAATTTTCTAATGAAGTATAATAATTTTTAATACAGATTATCTGACTTTGTTCGATTGGTTTGCTGCCTTAACTTTTCATTGATTACTCTTTCTTGTATTTTCTTTGTTGCCTCGGTTTCATTGTTCTTTTTTGCATTGTTCTTTGCTACACTGCTCTTTGTGACATTGTTTTTTGTTGCATTGTTCTTTGTTGCACTACTCTTTGTAGCATTGCTCTTTGTTGGACCGCTCACCGCTCTTTGTTGCACTGCTCAATGTGGCACTGTTCTTTATGGCACTGCTCTTTATGGCATTGTTTTTTGTGACATCACTCTCTGTTGCACCGAGCTTTGTTGCATTACTTTTTTGTAGCATTGCGCTTTGTTCGATTGTTCTATGCTACAATATTCTTTATAAAATGATATTTTTTGGCAAGTCTTTATATTGTTACAAACCTGCAATTCGGCTTCCCAGCATAGTTTGTTCCATCAACAGAAAGAAAGTTTTACAGTCATCTGAATGGGACAGAGTCCAGGTGGCGCGTCAAAGGTCCCGGAGCTTGGCAACAAACTTGGCGACCATTTGGCGACTTGGCGACGAATTTGGCGACTTTGGCGCCAAAATAGATAATACCCGAAACTTCGAGAATTTTCCCGATCCGTCCAGTATCAACCGAGATACGCCTCGAACGTTCCTGATTGGTTGAGAGGCTTCTTGCCCCGCATTCTGAGACCTATAAAAGGGGGCTGCCGCTGCCAGAGAAGGCAAGCCAGTAGTCCGAGTTGGAAGGTAGAAGGAGTTCGAGAGTCGGAGAAGTCTGAAGACGGAGCGGAGAAGGCGGAAACTACGGTGAGCAGCGACGGAGTCAAGCTCGTGCTGAACTGAGCTGTGCGCTACTGTCTGCAGTAGATTCTGGTTGTATGCTACACGTCCCGGCTGAAGATAATCGTCTTCTGTGCTGTATATAGTTATCGTTTTTGTGCTGTCCTATGTGTCTTCGTGTAAATAAACGTCGTTGTTTTTATTCTACTTCTGCCTGCTGATTGAGCGTTCTTTACACCATATCACTCCCACTATCCAAACGAACCCCGGTAAAGAAAATTTCGTAACAATATCATTTGTCATATCATTTGAAATAGCTATATCATACACAATGTAAATTATGTTTATAATTAAAAAAGTACAATTTTTTTGCAGATTCTATAAATATATTTAAATTAGTGCTAACCAAAATACATTTAGGACTAATTATCCTTTCGTCCAAGTGTTAAAGATATTTAATTACCGAATCAGAAATGAGTTTCATTAGATTATTATTTAGAATGAAACTGATTACTCGACTATTTTTTTTCTTTCTTGATAAGAATGTTTGGCCCATTTATCAGAGATAATGTATAATAAAGCAATTTATTTTGCTCCAAAAAAGTAGGAAGTTCAATTAAACAGGCAAGATTATAACGACGATAAGAAATTAATTATACACAAATTTTGCTTGTAGGAATTGATTAGGAATTTATGGCACCCTTCGTCGCTTATGAGTTGTGATTAATCTCACTAGATGAAAGCTATTTTTCCTTGAAATGGAGAAGAGCAATTAGGTTGCGTATATTAATGGAATTATTTTCATTTCATTCTTTTTTTCCGATTGAATAATTCTTCTGTTTTGAATGCAGTCCTTAAATTACATTGATAGCAGAGTTCGGGAATGGAATTCGGAAAAAAGAATACCAGTTGTCAATAATTCAATAATTCCAGGTCTTTTTTCTTCTTTTATTTTTGTAAATTGATTTTTCTTATATATACCAAAGCAAGATTTTAATGTACAATTATTTTGTATAAGTAAATACAAAATAATGAAACACATTTTACAATGATTTGCAATGATTTTAAAATATATCACTTACAATTTTGGATCATATTCATTGCGAAAATTCTAAATCAATATGTCGATATCATATTCCATAATATATATATGTAATGATATCTCCTAATCTAAATCTTGGTTAATTTTTCAATACTTATCCTAATTTAGCCCGCATTAACATCATTCTAAAATGTTATCTTATTCCCTGATTCAATTCCCCCTTTTTATTTCTTTCTATACGTGCTCTATAAAACTTCCGATTTCAGGATTTTTTTACGCTTTGAGTAAAGGACTAAAAATTCCTAATGTTTACAACATTCTTTTAAAGATACCTGAAATTGACTTTCTTAAATAGAGAGTCAGCAAAGAAATATCTATCTGAATCTCATAGTAAAATCACTGAAGAGAAAATTTTATGTCCTCTCTCTTGTGCCGCGATGTAGATTGATGTATTTGTATGCTCGTTTGTTTCTTGTACAAATTATGCCTCCCGGGATGAAATAAAAACAAAGTACAAAATTTTCTTCTTCTCGCCACGCATATGCTAAAATATGTTTAAATACACACACACACACAAATATAATTTAACTTTCGTATGCTTGCACCTTTTATAATTTCTCATTTCTTACCGCATTAGAACAAAATACGGCACATATATTTCTTAGCATTTGTAAAGGTTAATTGTGCAATTAAAAATTTTCTACGTTTCGCTAAGAGGATGAAATGATGATAAAAGTTGTATGTTTTGCTATCATAATTGCGAATAAACATATCATTACACAAACATTACTTTTACTCCGTATTAAAATTTAAAAAGCTTAGCTTTTCAGTTACTCTAATCTCATTTTCATGCAGTTTGAATTTGATTTTTAATACATTTTTCAAACAAATTTTATCATTTTTTATCAATATATTGAACTTTTTTAAAGTTATATATCATTCTAACGTTTTTACTTTTTATAGTTGCTCTCTGAAGATATTTTCATACTTATCTGTATTACACTTAATATATTATTTGAATTTGTATCTGATGGAATGGAATCTTGTTTATATTAAGGGGCAATTTATATTAAGAAGCCTACATTTGTATTTTCATCTCATATTAAAGAAGGGATTATTATCAGAAACAAGGAAGGCTTTAGATTGCTTTTTCAAGGCACCGCTGATCGCTTAAAATAAAATTTAATTTCTTAAATAACTCGGTATGAACTTGGATATTCAATGTTTCTTCAACTGCCAATTAGTATTTAGCTCTTAACAATCTTTATATATATATTAAAATCTAATTTAAACTTAATTAATTTCCTAACTTTCAATTTAATTTAGCCCATATTAACTTAATTCTAAAATATGCTCTTATTTCCTGATCCCATTCCCCTTTTTCTTTTTAATTAATTCAACTGAAGCTTTGAAAAAATGCTTTAGTCAGTGATTCTCACGCTCCGAGTGAAGGGATAAAATATTGCTGATCTAAACATATTCTAATATATCCCTGTGTTTCCCTTGTCTAAATCCGCGCGTGTCGAAAAATCCCTATCAAAATCACATGGTATAAAAGACCAGGGATAAGCATTCTCCCTCTCTTTATGCTAATCATCTCTTGTATCGTGCTGAGAGCGGACGTGCCTTGTCCGCGTCTCTTGTCCGAGATGCAATAAAGCGAACTTAATAATTCAAAGTCTTCTTCTCTGTCTTCGGCCACGATTTTGCTTTAAAAATTATGTTTAAATATATATAATATGATCAAAACTGAGATTACAAATCTTATTCAGATAAACAATATTTTCAGTCAATTACAGTTACGTATTTTAAAACTTATAATATAAAGCAACATATACTCTATTTATATATTTACCGTTTTGTAAAACATATAAAAACAGGTGAAGCCCAGGTAGTGTGTCTAGTAAATAATAAATTTAAAGAAAACAATAGAAGTCTTAAGACATAAAAATCGATATAGTTTTGGTCTAAATGAATAGAAATACTATTTATAAGATGATTTCATCTTTAGTAAAGATCATGTTAATATTGACATTTGATTTTTACTTATATTTTTACATGATACAATTGACTGATATTTTTGTAATATGACACAGCCGGTAGAAGATTCTTTTACTGCCGGTAGAAAACCGAGAAATAAGTGGGCGTTGGTTCTCAATCTTGCGACAAAATAGATAGCTGATGCTGATACGAATATTATTCCAAATTGAGTATTTGGCTCTTTCGGAAACATTATTGATGACGATGAGATGGTGGCATTGATTCAGACAGTGATTGACGGATGAGCGTGAAGATTAAAGGAAGAGTTGTATTGTTATAATTAATATAGGAAAAAGTTGGGATTCTTCAGTGATTCACTACCCCATATATATCTACCGATACATGGAGGGTAACGGGTTAATAATAGGTAAGAATAAAATATATTTGAAAACATCCTGCATGCAGAGAATTAGGCTAGATCGACCAATTAATACATTTGATCAAATCAGAGGTAGTATCACCAAACTGAAAACGAATGAGATTGGGAGAATTACCAATTAGTATTTCTCGAGTACAAAAATGAATACCGAATGCTCGATCTTCTTTATTTGTATCAGTTTTCATGCCAGATACATTCGCATTTTTGATTCAAAATAGTCACCCAATCCTATTATGGATGTCGAGTTACGCTTCCAATGACTGGACGTATCTCCTAAAACACTCAGTTTGTACCGTGACCAATGCTAACCACTGAGACTCAACCTCTGTTCCTTACATTCTGAACAGTTATTAATGGCGATGAACCAATGGCATTGATTCTGACAGTGATTGACGGATGAGTGTGAAGAGAAAATTAAGAATTTTGTTGTTATAGCTAATATATGAAAAGTGAAATGATTCCTCAGTGATATATGTGCGATACATGCGGCAATAGCTGGGAACAAAATACATTTAAAAACATCGTGCATGCAGCGCACTAGGTAAATCTACCGAATAATACCTTGTATCAGATTTGATATAGTGCCATCCAACTATGAATGTCGAGTTACTCCTCCAATGACTGGACGTATCTCCTACAGCAATCTATTTGGGCAGTAGCAGATGCTGGCCGTTGGGACTCAACTGCAGTTCTCTGCATTCGACGACAAGCATTTTTATTGAACCGCTTGCCAAGACCGGATTTAGGGAGGATGTTCTTTTGTGATTACATAGGTCATTTTCATATTTGCATCTTTCAAATAGCTAGCAAAAAGAGCCCAGACGTGTTTTTTGCGGAAAACGGAATGATAAGCTGAAGAAGTGGATTTAATTTTAGATGATAATCTGCCTAAAGGTCGATTTCACGTAACCTGATTATGACAAAAAAATCAGCTGAATTTTTGAAGGAGACATTCATTTGCTGTTTTCTACTTAAATTGTCCTCAAGTTAACTTTGGAGGTAGATATTTTAAATAATTGAAAACTGCATAGTGATATTCTAGGACAATTGTTATAACTTACACTAAGAATACTAATAACAGTTATATCATACATTACATAAAACAAATCCGATAGGCTCTGACTCCTTTTTTAGTAAACTATCTGATGTTAAATTACGAATTAAGCCTAAAATTTAGATTATTAAGCTGATATAAATTCATTGATGTATTAAAATGTCAGTTTAATTTGCATTTAAATTGTATTTAAATGTCAGTTTAAACATTAAACAATAGTATAAAAAATTCCCTTTTCATTTGTAGGTGACATTTATTAAATAATTTTACATAAATAAATGGTTTGACTGAAGTGTTTAAAAAAATTCCTCTTAAATGAATCCTCGCAAAATTTCCTATTTTTTTACAATCCTTGAACTTTGTTTTTGTGAAAGATAGAATCGTATTACTCTAAAAATTCATTTTAGAACTTTTCCTTCAAACTAATTTTAATGCATAAAATTATTAAATTCGACATTTTTGTGAATTTAAAACATTCGAGAGAATAATTTTATTGTTCACTTTGAAGTCTGCGTTTGAAAATGCCCTTATAAATGAATATTTATTCATGGAAATTTCAAAGTGGTAGTAAATATTCTGGGTAAAGAATGTACCACAGAAAGCAATGCAGCCTAAATATATAATTGAAAAAATGTGGGAAACTTCCGAGTTGTTTTTTCTGGAAATAACAAAGCATATAAAGGCATAATTCTTAGGAGGAATTCAACCCAATACAACCTTAAAAAATAAATAAGAATGCCTTGTATGGAAAATTCACTGTTCCCTGGGGTTTTAAGTTTGTTTCATTGCTCTTGGATTAAGGATTAGGTTAGTAGTGCTCGAAACACTGCATTAAATTATAAATAATTTTGCAGTAGAATGGAAAATTAAATTGCATTGATTTTTAATAAAGAGCAAGAATTAATAAATAATTCAGTTGTTCTTTATAACATAAAACTCAATTGATTCAGAATCTAATTTTATTTTTAAGAATACACACATATATTACAAATTTCTTGATTTAATTTTTCCTCGACTACGAAAAGAAATTATTGTAATTATCAAATTTAATCTCAAGATTTTGAGGCATTTCGACGTTTCAGAATTCCCTAAGACAGAAGATACAATTTCTGCAATAGTCTATTTGTCAGCGAACAGAATAGCTTAAAACCTACACTGGTGTGCAACACTTAAGCAACAGGTATGTTTTTTGCCATAACTTCACGAGAAATCATCTGAGAGACATGAAATTCAGAAGTGAGATACAGCATTTTGTTCTGAAAGAATGACGAAAGCATAGTTGCGCAGAAATGAATACAATGCATGCAGTATGGAATCAAACAAAAAAAGGCTTTATTGAACTCATAGTATCGTTACACATGATTATCTGTCCAAGAGGAAGAACAGCAAGCAGATTTTCCTTAGTATGGGATATGCTCTCCGCTTACTGCAATGGTTGCTTCGCACCGTCTCCCCTTACTCAGCACCAGTTTGTCCAACAATTCTTGAGGTAAGAGTGCCCATTCCTGAATCAGCATCTGTTTATGTTGTCCATGTTCCCAGGAGGATGTAATCGTTCCGTCTCCCCAAAGCATCCCGCGTATGTTCTATCGGATTTAAAGCAGGGGAGCACGCCGACCAATCCATTCGAGTGATATCTTCACTTTCCAGTAGCTCCTCAACAGCGTGAGTCCTATGTGGCCGTGCATTGTTATCCATAAAAACGAAGTCTGATACAGTGGCACCTCGGAATAGATGCACATGGGGAAGGATCACCTCCTGACAATAGCGATCTCCAGTTACAGAACCTATGTCGAAAACGTGGAGCTCAGTCCACCCGTTCATTATAATGCCTCCCCAGACGACAACTCCAGAACCACCGAAACGGTCTCTTTCCGTGATGTTACTGGGATGAAACCGTGTCCCGACCTCTCTCCAAATCAACTGGCGTTGGGAATCACTTGTGGCACTAAAACGACTCTCATCTGTAAAGAGGACACGACTCCATTCATGAGATGTCCAGATTTTGTGCTCCCTGCACCACTCTAAACGGTGACGCCGGTGGGAAACTGTCAAAGGAATGCAGCGTTCAGGACGGCGGGCGAATAGGCCACCTTTGTGAAGGCGTCTGGACACAGTAAAACGTGACACTTGTCGTCCCGTTGCTGCATACAGTTGCTGAGCAATGGCGCTTGCTGACTGGTTTCGGATTCTTTTAGCCTGCAGGACGATATGTCGGTCATCCACTGCAGTTGTTTTCCTGGGGCGGCCACCAGCAACCTTTCTCACAGCTGTACCTGTGGTTTGGAAGGCTTTCCAAGCGCGCGAAACGACACTTTTGTTGATTCCGAACTCTTCAGCTACACTGGTCACACTACGCCCCTCCTCCAGCTTTCCGATCATTCTTCCACGTGTGAAATCATCCAGGTGATTTCTGCTAGCCATATTTCACGAATTAATTCACGTGCACTTGCAGAGAATGTCTTTCTTTGCGTCTCCGTCCTTTCTTTTATTGTAGTGTTGAGCTGCGCGCGCCTTCTGCACGTGCTTTGCGTACGCTCACGTCGCCTGTGACGTTTTGTTCCTGATATTTGCATACGCATGACCATTCTCTTGAATTACGTGTTCATTGTACTGATCGCAAGAACTCCTTTTCTGCAATTTCATGGGTATCTGCTTAAAATTTGCATTGCTGCTTACGTTTTGCACACCAGTGTATGTGCATAAAATGATTTTTTAATAACATTGTCGAATTTAGGGGGCATTTCCATAACGATGTATTGCACGGTTCGTGAGCACATACCCTGTGCTCCTGTTTGTAAGCAATAGAATATTCTACGTAAGAAAATTAGGAAACAGTTTTATTGACTATTCATCAATTTATTACATGCCATTCTTTAAATTTTTATACAATTTCCGATAAGCTATTCCATATCAAGATTACGAATCTTTCTTCAAAACAATTAAAACGATTTTATTCATAAACTACTATAATTTCACAAGAAACTCGCTGAGTTTCCGCCTTATCTTTAAAATAATTTTGCTCTGCTTTTCCTCGAGAGCTACTCATCGCTCGCATGCCACGTGAACGTCGACTTTTCTTACTGTCAAGCAAACAAGAAATCTGTTCTGCATAACTTTTAAGATAACGGGAATACGCTCCCTCTGGCCTTAAGAAGGGGAACTAATTTCAAAAAATGCAGACCATCTAGCAAAATTTAGTTTTATCTGCAAAGAATACCGTTTGAATTTGATTTCGGTTTAATCACTTATTAATAATTTGGTGTTCTTCATTCACATAAAAATAGAACTTTTTAGCATATCGTATTTGTATTGATAAATTTGAATTCGACTCGTGTAAAGTTTTGAAGTAAAAGGTGTTATTAATCATACTTGTGAATATAAAACGTTGTTCCGTTTTTAATTTTCACGATCACGGAAGGATAGACTGATAAATTAATGCCTAAACATAATTTTTAAAAAGATGAATATTGATAAAAATATCGAATGAGGTTTTTTGAAGATTATATTGCAAATATACTAAATATGCAAGATAATAAAAAAATGGTAATGAACTTTTACAGTCACAGAATTTAACAGATAATACGTCCTCACGTGAATGCAAAAACGTAAGTTATATTTGTAAATGCCATCTGCTTTCACGTGCTTCATTGTGAAAGTAGATGACTTAAGTAAATAATGTGACAATCCCGTTTTGTACTCATCTCGTTTTATATTCATCAAACACTATTTTAGAGAGAAAACAAGTGTTTTGATATAAGGAACTCCATTGAATAATATTCAAATAATATTTTAAAAATTCACAAGAAAAATCTGCTTTCGACAGTAAATACTTGCTTTTAAAGAGATTTGTCGGCTGAATCTAAAACTAGAAACTTTATTCACTGAAACTAAAATTCTTTTGTACAAAAGCAAAAAAATTATGGCATTTATTTCAACGATTTTGTGAAAGAATAATAAGTAAAAAAAAATGTTTCAAAATTATGGAGTTTCTGTCAGACTTGCCATTTAATAATATCGGAAATCAAATTTCAGATATTTCAAAAGAGACAACAGCTAAAAGTGTCTTAAGTTTCTACTCATCTATAAAGCAAATACAAAGTAAGGGTAAAATCAATAACAGTGAAAACTTCAGTTTCATTTAAAAATAATTCTTTCCTATCACACTTCATAGCTTAGGTAATAGATTAAATAAACACTTTTTAAAAAGCAATAGAAGTTGGAATGTATATTTTATTATCAGATTGAAATATGAATATTGTGCATTTAATTATTTCGTCCTTTATGCATTCAATTCAAAATTCATTGTTGTAGTTATAGTGGAATCTCGAAATATTTTATAAATTTGCTCCTAGATGGCGCCAGATGTATTCTGTCAAAATTAAGCTTCCTTAATTACCGTTTTTTAAACAACTCACTTTAAATCTTTTTGTTCCGGATTTAATGAATGAAAATGTTGATTAACATCTTATTTTAATTCTGAAAAATAAATAAATTTAGATGGAGATTATTACCGAGAAGTATCGCAGCATTCGTCAAATTTTAGTGCCGTGATAACGAAAGTGTGTTTGTCGCACAATGGCAGATTAAATGTCTCTGCAATCTTTCTCAATATTAAATGTATCTTCAATAAAATAGGATTTTTAACTTCTTGCCATAATGACGAGATTAACTTTATGACTCTAACAATAACGTAAACATTGATTTAAAGTTTCTAAAAGTACGGGAGATCATTTAATGCTATAAAAAGTTAATTTCTCTAAATTTTAGATATGAAATTCTTTATAAATGATTCGAAGAATTGGCTTATGAAAGGTGCATGGAAAATGTAGTTATATCTTTAAAACATTTATAAAAAAAGTGGAAACAAAAATATATACGCACATGTTTTTTGTGTATTAGATTTGATAAGAAAAGAATTAAAATCCTTTTTTTATAGTAGAAGACATGTTTACTCTTTAGATATTCTTAGGATTTATTAAATCATCAATTTCGAAACTTTTGCAGATATAGATAGGTTTTGCTTTGTGTCATGGTGAACTTTTCGCACTATCCATAAATCAATCGAAGCTTAATATTTTGAGTTAGATTTTATTCAAAATTAACTATTAACTGTACTACAGATTTTGATATCAATCAAATTTGAACCATTTCTTGAGCGAAGCCATATTGAAATGTGAATGAATATACAAATGAGATTAAAACAATCAGTAAAAAAATACTTTATTGAAATAATTCATAATGCACTTTTTAGACATCCTTTATATAAAAAAGTTATACTATACTTCAATACTGGAAGTGTTCTATGTGATTTACTAATAGACGTGGACTACATAGTTACAGGTGTAAAAATTTACGAATAAATTATTTGCCGTATGATAAATAATTTAAGATGGTATATTGAGTTGTATTAGATATTTATATAATGGTATTAAGTTAATTTTTGAAGTAATAGATATCATTTAAAGTAATTCCTTATGATAAATTAATAATTTTCTCTGAATTTTTTTAAATGTATTTATAATTTAAAATAAACGCATTTTTATAACAAATAATTCCAAAGACAGTGTAAATTATTAGCTGATACTCTTACTTTTAATTGATGGTTTTTACCTAAAGATAGAAATGGGCTCTTCCGCTTAATAACTCACGGTTATTTGGCATTAATATTTAAAACAATCCGTGAAAATGTTTGTCTAGAAACACGATCAATTGCAAATGATATTTGATTGTTACATAGAGCGATTTTTTGATCGCCAAAAGTTGTTCTTGGGATAGTTAGATTCTCTGAATTTTTATTTTTACGAACTTAAAAAATGTTTTCCTAAGTCATTTCTAAAAATGTAGAAAAGTGCTCTTAGAATTCTACTTGATGAAAGCATATATTCAGGTTGGATTTAATAATTGTTCAGAACTTTCAAAAGTTTTAAAATTTCGTGTGTATTTAAGTATTTCAAGCTGTTAAGAATAAGATATAATAAACGGATGGAATAGCATATGCACATCTCTAATTTGAATAAACTTTATGTGGTTATTTATAGTTATGGAATAACATTTTGTTAGTTGTATTTTTCCTTAGAAAAAATGTTCGGACGTATTGAAATTTGTTTAGGGAAATTAATTTTTAGAATAGTTTTATCCGTGTGTATTTCTAGTCCATAACATTAGAATATAAGAGATTGTAGAGAATTTCAAATTTTAGATATATGATAAATCATTTTTTAGAATATTAACTTTTGTATGATTTTTTTGTATGATTTTTATGATTATGATTGTATAAATTTTATTTATAAGATAAAATATTTTTATATAAAATTAACTTTGGGTAACTATTAATGTTTGTTAAAATTGCTCATTAGTATAATCTACACAATGGCAATAAGCTATTTAATTACCAATTGATTATTAGTATTTATTGAAAATAATAATAAAAATATTTGATTGATCAGATAATTATTGCATATTTCATTTGTAGTTTTGTATCACAAAAAACTCTGTTTTACTATTTATGGTTATTATATTCAAATTTTGTTACTATATGAATTTCAGATTTCTTGTAAAGAAGAATATTAAATCGGTTTGAGATTTTACACGGAGAAATAACTTTCCTTATATGAACTTTGTATATATATATATATGCATCAAATAACCATAAGGGATTTAGGAACTTTGAAATAATAATGCATTTTGTATATGAAGCGTAGAAAGATTTATAACGAAAATAACTTTTATTTATTCATGAATGTTGAATCAATTTCTGTTACTGCATTTGGGAGATTTAAATTTCTTCTTAGAAGAGGCATGCAGTTCCCATTTGAATTTTCAGTAGAGGAAGAATCTAGAATTTTTACGTTCTCCATATACGTATATTGCTAGTTCTTAAATATAAGAGATGGCGAACTGAAGACATAATAGATGCATAATTCAGACATACTGAAGAAGGATTTCTAACAAAAAAACATATTTTGTTCCTCTTCATGATTATAGAATTATTTCTGTTTTTATGTTGGCTTTAGAGTTTTCTTAAAAGAAACATATTATCTGGGTATATTTTTTTACAAGAATAAAAATTTCATGATCTTCTTTTTTGTACATATATTTCAGGCCTTTCAGTATAAGAGATGTGATATTAAAATACGAATGCGGATATAATTCTAATGCAGAGAGCTATCCGAAATGAAAATAACTTTTATTGTTTTTGTATACTTGATGAATCGCTTTCAATCACTGTACGTATCCCAGATTTCTTTCTAAGTAACAGACTTGTTAGATAAATTTTATTGCTTTTTTATCGTTTCAGTATAAGAGATGTAATATTAAAATACGAATGCGAAAATGATTCTAATGCAGAGAGCTATCCGAAATGAATATAACTTTCATGGGTTTTTTTATACTTGTTGAATCACTTTCAATCACTGTATATATCCCATATTTTTTTCTCTAAGTAACAGACTTGTTGGGTTTCAAAAAGAGAAGAGAAACTATTGAAGTTTCGTTTCTCGAGTTTGTATTTCTAATTTAATTTAAATATAATAGATAGAATTTTTTGCACATATATTTACTAGCTTTTATTACATTCTGCAACAAATTGAGCAAAGAGCAAATCAAAGATAAGATTCTATATTAAAATATCTAATATCAGATAGAATCTACTGAGATTATTTTTAAGACGAAATCTTTTATATAAATATGAAATGAAACATAGATGCGTGTTACCCTATTTATACCCTCTGAACGCTTAAGATATATCCCAATTTTTACGAAAATATTTAAATTTAAGCATCAATATTGTATCTCATATTAATCACAGATTTTAAATAATAATTCACTTATTCTATAAACACAAAAGCATTTCATTGAATACATTTTTATGAACATTCTGTCAAGTATTTGTCTCAGACATTTCTTTGAAACTATTCATACCTCTTCCAAGGTTCTGCTGTGGTTTCTAATCCCAATTTCAAATGACGATACCCAATGTATCGTTCCTAAACTATCAGCATTTGTTTCAGACTTTTCTGCAAATTTATCCCTACCATTTCCAAGTTTCTTCTTTGATTTTTAATCGCGATTTCAAATGAGGATATTAGCAGAATGTTGCACAAGATTTTGAGAGGAAGTGCTATTTGCTAAGAATTTATAAAATTCAGGCAGCATTTTAAATGTTCTTATTAAAAATTTTCTACAAGAAATAACTTATCCTTTCTTGTCAAAAATAAAAGACAAATTATATTGTTCCGACGAATAAAGTTTTGCATTATATTAGCATAAAACACTTCAGTACTTTTGAAATAAAGCTTTGCTGATATTTCAGAAATCTATTTCAAAAGCTTACAAATTTAAAGATGAATGAATTATTTCAGAAAGCATTGAAATTATAATTATTTAAAATTCAATTTGAAAATTATTCCAGAAAACAGTCAAAATTTATCTTGGGATTGAATATCTCATTTTCTATTGGTTAAAATGCAAAATATAAATTCGCATACTTTTTTTGATAACTTAAGAGCAATTTGGCTGTTAAATAAAAATAATTCACAAAAAGATTTTTAAAAAAGTACATGAACATATCGAATTTCAAGTTTAATGAAATTTTCTTAATATACCAATGATGCATTTTCAATTTCCATTATTTTTTAATAAAATTCTAACTAATTCATATCAAAACCTGAAAGAATCTTCAAAGACATTGGATTTTTCATATTTAAATAAATATCTTTTGCTGCGTTATAAGTATTTTATAAATAGTAAAAAAAAAATGACGAATAAAAATTATCACGGCATTTTTTCATATATTTCTTTTCGCTTTGGCAATTTGCTAAGTTTTTGCGCAAGTTATTTCTGATATCGTGCCGAGTTGAATTGAATAAACTATATTGGAATCAGAAAATAAATTTTCTTGGCCCATGCTATGCAAAAAAGAAAAACAAATTGATACGTGTGGTAAAATGGTTAAAACTTCATTTTTTATTATTGTTGTTGATGTCTTCAAAACGTATCTAGCGCAGAAATAAGCTCAAATGATAAAAATAAAAAGTGCTTTTTATAAATGTACTAAAAATGAAATAATCGTTTGGTCGAAAATATGAAAGCCAAATTTTTTTGCGATCAGATTCAAGTAATTTGAAAAGTTTACTGCGCTTATTCATTCATTATTTTTAAATTATGAATTATTGTCTTTACATGATTAATTTACTTTAATGATAAATTAATTTCTTAATTACTTTAAAAGTCAAAAATACAGAAAAAATATGTCCAAAATATGGACGCCAAAATATTTACGATCAGATTCAAGTAATTTTAGAAATTCTCAATATTTATACAATCATTCTTTTTAAATTATTAATCATTATCTTCAGATGATTATTATCCTTTAATGATACAATAATTCTTATTTAATTACTTTAAGTTTCAAAGATATGGAAAAAAAATAGCTCAAAAATAAGGACGCCAAAGGGTGTGCAATAAGATTCAAGTAATTTTAGAATTCCGCATTTATTAATTATTTCTTTATAAATAATTAATCATTATTTTTCCAGAATTAATTTCCTTTAATGATAAAAAAAAAATTCTTTTTTAATTACTGTAAAGTTTAAAAATATAAAAAATTGCTGAAAAATATAGACATCAAAATATTTACGATCAGATTCAAGTAGTTTTAGAAATGCTGTGCATTTATTTATTCATTCATTCTTTCAAAACTATTAATCAATGCACTAAATATATTGATACTATTAACAATGTCTTCCCAGTAGTTTCATTTTTTATGATACGATTGATATATGTTAGATTTTTTAATCATCCTAAATACTTTCTCACAATAAATTTCAACACCTTTTTTTATTGGGAATAGTATTTCTTTTCCTAAAGATTTACACTAGGAGTAAAATGAATCATTTATTATATTTTCTATATTTTATCACCCAATTTATTTTGCAGTTTCCTTTTTCATGATTATAATGAATTTCATTCATAAAATATATGTTTGTTCATGTGCATCACATTCACATAAAGTTCACATCTAGAAGATTAAACTCTATATGTCAGCAGCTATTTATAGTTAAAGGTGTTAGCATAACTGGTTTTGGTGGTAAAATAGGGTTCACTCGTTCTCATTTTAATGTTAAAAATAAATATATATTACAGTCCTTCGGGTATATGCTCCAGATAAAAGAAGCAGATTTTCCGAATGCAAGCACAGAAGTCTAGAATTTCTTCCAGAGTAGTCAAAGCATTAAGAAAATTCATTCTAGACATGTCTGGTACGTAATCCCATCGACAACAGATTTCAAAACTATTGGAAACCTAGTTAGATCAGTTGAAGAAATATCAGAAGGTGAAAATACAACAACAGAAATGAGAAAATTAAAATAATTTAGGATTTAAGCCTTGAAATGTCTAGGGATGTGCGGCAAACTTCTTAAAAACAAGGGATAAATAAAGTAGGGACACTTAAATTGTTAAGCATGCTCATAAGTATGGCACTGGTTGTAATTCACAAAAGCTGTAAAATGAGTTAAATTAAATTAAGTGTCTGGAGTGTGATTTAGATTTGTTGCCTCGTTTGTAATTAGAATCTTCCAGCTAAATCTGTTAAATTACAAATGGAACTGCTGTTTCATTATAATTAGTCTTAACTCATCCGTTACTAACAATGAGTTCCCTTGCTATAAGCCTTGTTTTCAGATTATGTTACTTTTAGAAGTCTCGTGTTATTTTTCAGTAATTAAACATTGAATTCCATGGTATAAATTTATATCATGATGCGAAGTTAATTGCGGAAATTGTGATCTAATCTTTATTTTGCAATGAATTTTCTAAGGTGAAAAGATGGGAAAATAATTATTTATATATCAATATTAGCCTGAATACTTATATCAGGTTTATTTTCTATTTGCACATCACTGTTGATAATGCGCCAATTTCTGAAGGATGGCAATATTTGGCCACTATATTTTGCTTCTAAGTATGCAACACCGTTGCTCTGTTCTAAATATTTGGCGATAGCGTAGTGTTGTTTTTCGATAATTGGTGCAATGATCTTTACTTGGAACCAGCGTTAATACACCAAGATATTTGACTACGATTTGAATTATGTTGCCGTTATGTTTATTTATCTAACAAGTGGACATATTTGATTACATTATTTTAGGTTGCGGATGATTAAGGCCATAGTGAAAAATAAATATAAATAACTGGATTGAAACTCATTATGATAAATTAGAGTCTTGACAATAAGGCCACATTCGACTTAATAGATTTATTACTACTGCAACGAAACTTGCCAGTGCTAAATAAACATAGAAAGAAAATTAAGATTAGTACTAATTGTATATTTCTAATACTGTCTGCAACTGTTTTTCCAGTGTTTTCCTATTTTCTTTCGTCATTTCCTTCTCCAAAAATTTATATAATATTATCGACAATGATTAGGTACATGTCATTCAGCAACACAATCCTTGCTTGTAAATTTGTATATACTTGTATATTTATATATATATATGCATATATATTTATACGCATATAGTTACGAACCTGTAATTTTGCTTCCTATCACGAATAGTGTCATTGTAAGAAAGACCGTTTTACGATCAGCCCTGTGGATACTGATCGGGTGACGCGTCAGTGATCTTAGAGCTTGGCGACAAACTTGGCAACCATTTGGCGACAAAACAGAAATTACTGGAAACTTCGAGAATTTTATTGATCTATCCAATAGGAACTGAGATACGCCTGATTCCTTCGATAACCTTCTCGGCCCGCCTCCCAGGAACTATAAAAGACCGGCAGTCTGAAGCTGCAATGAGTCGTGAATTAAATCGTAGTCGGAGTCGTAGACAAGTAACGAGTCTTCGAAAGAATGTCGAGGCAACGGCGGAGTGCCAGCGTCATGTGGATCCCAAAATATTGTTGAACTGAGCTGTGTGCCGAGTCCTGTGGCGTTTATTGTGGAAAGCAGCATCAAGTTGTGTGTGGATTAGCCAGTCTTTTGGTAATGGGTCGGCAGTTGGACACAATTAAAGCGAGAAGACAGTGAAGAAATTCAGTCGTTTGGTGATACCGCAGAGCGAAGCTTCGAGGATCCCCTCTCCTGCTGGATTCTGTCTGGCCTCTTTGTGTGCTGTGGTCGATTACTACTTGTGGAGGCTGCTGTTTGCTCTAGTGTGCTGTCCTATGTTAGTCTCGGCTGTAAATATTTGTCGTCTTTGTGTGAGTGTCTTCGTGTTAAATAAACATCGTTTGTTTTCTATTGAAGGACTGTTATTTCTACATCGACCATCAAATCGTAAAAGAACCCCTACGGACGAGGAAGTGAATCGTTAACAATATGCTTGCACATATGCATGTAAATTGGTCTATTCGTTTCATTTCCAACTAAAATGCATGCTTCTCATTGATATTTTCAATAATATAAAATAATGAAACATATTATTGGCATATAGTATAACAAATATAGACAGAATATTTCCTTTCTTATAGAAAACGTTCTATATTTAATTATTCACTAATTACTGTCCGTTCTCTTCGTGAAACGTTTATATACCTATTGTTTTCCGTATAATACGTGATAAAATACATGTATAATTACATATGACAAAAGGATAATAAACATATTGTTTCCTATAGGATGTGTATGTGATGTTCTCTTTCGATGTGTAGCATTCGCCATTCCTTGCTATATCGCCAAGAATAATCGGCGGATCTATAATCAATAATAACCTTTAAGCTTCGGCAACCCAAACTCGAAAAAGTTACTTTGAATGCGGGCATTCATTGAGAGAAACTAGAAGATGCTTTCCCCTTCTTTTAAAGGCGTTTGTTGAAAATAACCGCTTCGATTTCAACCACCCGTAGAGTTAATGGGTCATCTGTCCCCTCCTTAGTAAGCGGGTTGCTTTTCTTTGTGGTTTCGGGTTTTAATCTCAGTTTTATTTTTATTTTTTTCCTGAAAATTATTCCAGCAATTATGTAGGAGAAATTGCAATAATAAATAAATTGCAAATACGATACCTGCTGAATAGTTTAGTACATTAAACAGTAATTAAAAATTTTTTCAATTATATTTAAAATTAAATCAATTTCTCAAGCATTATTGAAGCTGTGAATTTAGCTGACAACGTTTGAACACATCATTGTGAATTTTATTTTATTTTTATAATTTTAACTCATTAATTTTAATAAAATGTAATGATTTATATATAATGTATTAAAGATCCTAATTATTTATATCTTCTTTTTAAAAGTATTCACATCTCTTCGTGCATCCCGCAGATAACAGTTATCTGCTGTTTTGTAAATTAAAAACATCTTTAAAAGATTTTATAATATTATATTGCTCCCATAGAAATCGAATATAATTTTTATTCCTAACATAGTTTGAACGGGTTTTAATATAATTAATAGTAACGTTTTCCTATTCTATTGTCGATTCTTACAATTTATAGTAGTGTTTTTTTTTTTTTTTTGCTGAGAATTTCAATTACTCTTTGCAGTGTAGTATTTTTGAAAACTATGCTCAATTTTTCAGACAATAAATACCTGAATTATAACGAAAAATTATTTTTCTGCAGAAAAGTTTACTAATACGTAGGTAATCACCAGATTAAAGACAATTAATTTTTTTAAAGTAAGATTAGATATGGTTTACTTAGAATTCGATACATAAGATTACATTGCGCTAATATTACGTTGAAAAGTAGTTAACAAAAAACTTTAAATAAAACTTAAGACAATATATTTGGCATTCTAAATGATCAGCATTCGTTATTAAATACAAGTTTTACTAGCAGCTGATTTAGATTATGTTTCAGAAATGCTTAAAATTAAATCTAGAATTCCTGACTTTTTTATGTAGCTACTTTATTTCATTTCAATACAAATATTTCTAGAATAAATTAAGTGCCTCAGTGGATTGAAATAAAGGTATAAAGATTTTAATATTTTTCTTCTGATATAGAAGAACTACTAATCATTATTTTTGATAGATTTTAACAACCTCCTTCAATATTTTACAAGTAGAATTATAACTTTTAATGAATGATTAATTATTAAATCAATCGATTTCCTAAATTATGAAAATTAATGGTAAAACCGACAGCTTACTTAAAAATCAAAACCAAAATGTATTTTTAGCAGGAATATATCAAGTTCAAGTATTAAAATTTATAGCTGGAAAAAACGGTAGGTCGTTTTAATACTGTGTTAGACTAATACATAGTGACTGGGAAGTATATATGCCCAATGCTTCCAGTAAAAGGGGAAGGGGTAAGCATGAAGACAAAACAAAGTGTTTTGTCACTTTTCAGTGTAAAATATAATGACAGAGTAAAAAAAAAAAAAAAAAAAAAAAAAAAAAAAAAAAAAAAAAACACGAGGTTCCATTTAGTTTTTCTGCATTATTTGTTACGAATGGGAGCGAAGAAGTAACAATTTGTCTAGGGTGCTGATTACCTTCATAATACTATTCCGTCAGAAATTCTTTTTGTTCAAATGATTAGTGAATTCTTTCAAGTAAATTCTTGCTTCAAATATTTAGACAAATAGATGGGCCCAACTATAACCATATATTAAAGTTACAAAATTATATTAAGTTAAAATATTAAGGAATTTATAAAGTTAAAAAATTAAGAAACAGGGGGAAAGACGAAAGTTTTCAACGAGTATTTCCCACAAATGAAATTATGCAAACTCATTCCATACCTCTTAGGAATTTTCTTTAAAAAAATGCCGCCAAAGCAGGGTTTACAAGACTCATTAGCGCCAACAAGTGATAATAACACCTGCTTGACGAAATCTCCTGACCCTAAGGGGTGCGACACAAAAGGGAAGCGATTTTACGAGGCAATTAGGGTTTAGCTGGAAAGTTCAAGTGGGGGAACGAAATTCAAACTCGTTACTGGTACAACTGTTGTACCGCGCCGTAAGCTAGAGGATAAAATAGACATCAATGGTTCATGCACGTGTTGTGTGACACCACAAACCTTTTTTTATTGGAGAGATTTGATATACGCATTATCATTACTTCTGTTAATCTTCGATTGTTTTATATAATGCCATGTAAATAATAAATGTTTATGTCGTCTTACTTTGGATTGAATCATTTTAACAAGAACACGCCTAATGTATGAAGGCATGACTTCTTTAGTTTCACTTTGGTCATTCATTATACACGAACTTTACTCTTAGCATTTGCTTCACGTCCACCGCAATGATTCACATCATCATTTTTGTAACCTTCACTGCAACCGGAACACTTTTCGCTTATTCGGTGACTGTTTATTCTTACATAATGGAGCATCCCCGCTTCTTGAACAGTGCCCTCTGACATCATGTTTCTCTATCATAATGCAACAAAAATTCTGTGCATTTTGCACAAATGAATAAATAAAAATGAAGCATTATTTTTTAAGCCTAAATAATAGCTAGTTTTTTCCTGATTTGTTTTGACATAGGCATAATTATGTGTGTGTGTTTGTGGGTGGGTGTGTGATCTTATAACCTGACCTTTTGTTAGTTAATAGCGTTTGGAAAAAGATATGTTTTTAATTTCGTTCTCATTATTTGACAGCACTTTAAAATGACCAACTCAATTCTAATAAGGCTCTTAACTTTCCTAACATACTCATTAAATTTCTTTCTTATTAAATAGTAAGCGTTAAAAAACTAAGAATAAAAAGAATAAAAACTAAGTCAAACCAAGAACTCTTAAGAAGGCTGCTTAAATTAAGAAATTTCTTTTCACTCTTATTTATAGTCTAAAGAAATGTAATGAAACATTTCCCAAAAAGATTGTATTTGAGGGTAAAATTTCTTTGTTAAATAAACAATAATTCATTTTTATACAAATAATATATCTTCGAGACGTAAAATATGATTAAGGCAGTTACAAATAATAATTCCAGAACGGAAGAGAATTTCAAATTGAAATTGTAAATAGTTAAAAAGATACTTAAAACTAATGAAAATGAGGCTGTGTATTCTTTCTTCTGAAATTACAATTAAAGTCGCCAGAGTGAAATCCAAATCCCAGTTAATGAACTGCAAAGAATAAATTAAGATTCATCTTGTATTCCACAGATTTAATAAAACTCTGTGTTACGCAGAAGTAATTAATTGCAATTAAACATCGTTCTAGCATATTTTTAAATATTTACGAGTGCAATTAAAAAGATGAATATGATATTTTATGATAAGAGAAATATATGATTTTGTTTCAGTAAAAATCACCGTTTTGAGTCTAGGAATGTTTCAGGAGTAGGAATATATAACTTTGCATTAGTTTATGCTGTTAAGTTTCATGATAGGATTGAAATATATCTTCTGTGGTATTTTATCACTTACAGTTGATGGTAATATATTTCTAAGCTATTGTATCAATCCACGTTTAGTAAAAATGTATCTTTTTATGTATTAATCATTCCAAGTGTCATGGCATTGCGCTTCCGAATATAATTATGATACCCCACATTTCACGACAATATGTTAATTTACTTAATTCTAAGTAACACACAGCATTTCATGATATTGTTACTGAGCTTACTCCCCTAAGTTCGTAAAGTGAATGGGTTTGCTTGTAGTGGGTGTATGGTGTAAAAAAAATCAGCAGGTCTCGGTAACAAATGACGACTTTTATTAAACACGAATACGCAGACGAACACAAGCAATACACAGCAGCACATTTACAACAAGTAGTAAACGGTAGTAATAACAACCACAGCTCACAAAGCGGCCAGATATAATTCCGCAAGAGGAGGGAATCTACGTAGCTACACTCTACGCTCTCTCCAACGGCTGCAATTCTCCACTGTCTCCTCGCTTTAGCTGTATCCAACTGCCGACTCACTATTATATTCTTCTACTACTTCTCACCGACTCGATGCTGCTTCTACAATAAATTCTTTAATAAACTGCTTCTTTAATAAACTCCAGGATTCGCCATACAACTCAATTCAATCGCTTGATCTTTACTCGACACCTGTGCTTCGCTGTGCTGATCCAACTAATTCAGCGTTGACTCGCTATGCGACTCTAACCTCTCGAAGATTCGATCTACAACTGTCCTCAGGTTAGACTGCAGCTTTTTATAGTTCCTGGAGCTGGGCATAGGATGTTCTGGAACAATTAGGCATACCTCGATTTTTATTGGCTGTATCTCCAAAATTCTGAAAGATTTCAATTTTATCCTTTTTTTCCAAAGTCGCTAATTGGTCGCCAAGTTTGTCGCCAAGTCATGAGATCACTGATTCGGCATCCGATTAGTATTCAACAGAGCTGGTAGTAAAACGATTTTTCCTGTTTTTGAACTAACTGCGCTGAGAAACATTTCAGATTTGAACAATATATATACCGATTTGTAACTATATATACTCGGGATTATACAGAGGTCCCGAATATCCGGTTCGGGACTGTGCGGCTTCCGTTCTATGCAGCCTAGTTTTCTTTTATCGTAATTAAATGAGAGAGAAATATGATCCTCTTACATGTCGTATGCAAAACACAAATTTCGACAAGAAAATAGCAGCGTTCTCCTCGTTTTTCATCGTTTCGTCAGTGTGTAGCGGAGGACCTCAATCGTTGCCGCTATTCCTTCTTATAGCTGCTCAGTACGCGCAATATATGTAAATTGCTGTTGGGATATACTTGACGTTTTTAAGACTACCACAGGGAAGATTTGAGAACTTATGTTAAAATGTGAACAGTTTTTATTTATTAATTTACTTTTTCTTGCATTCTTGAAACGCGCAATGCAGCGTATAAACATATATAAATTATCAGTACAGAGCTTTCATTTTTAACCCGATATGTTGCCTGGCAACTGCTTCTATGACGCAATTGCCGGTAACATGATACCATAGAAACAGTTACGGTAAAGTATACGTACCTTTCTACGTAGTTTGTGATAAATGGAGGGCTTAGTACTCAATAAAAAGTGAGAAAATAGGCTTTATAACAATGAGTTATGGCATAAAAACTTTATCTTCTGGTATTGGTAGACAAAGAAATATATTCACAGAATTCTACCCTGTCCTGCTTTTTTGGTATCCTGCCAGTCCTTCCGCCACATTAGGCCGGATGCTTGGGAGTGCACTGTACTAGTGTATTACATTACGTTTTATGAAAATATAACCTCTTATAGCATAGCAATCTAATTCTGTATACAGCTGCATCACACTGCATAATACAATATACTACTCTCTAAAATGCTAAGTATAGGACAATGTTTTATCCTAATATGCTTACATATGCAAATCTATCAACCTACGATTCATAAAAATATTTTTAAAGCAATATTCAGTCACATTTCTTTGTAATATATTACTTATGCTAATATATCCTCTCACGTTTCATAAGTCCTTTATTATGTTGATTGATGCCATATTCATGACAATATAATCGTATATAAAAATGTTCCATTCCACTTTTATGATAAGTTTTCCTACACTATTCTATGCATCACACAGCTGCATATTATTGGAATGGATTTATTTATATTTCATTACATGTTTAATTGCTATGTATGTCCTTTAACATTTTTATGTGAAGATATATTTCATAGCAATGTGCTGTAATGTTCATTTGCATCAATCAACTTTTCGTAGCAATATGCCTTTTAATATTTATGTGTTTACTCATATATCATAATGGTGTGATTGCATGCATCTTTGTCAAGTTGCCTGTCATAGCAATTTGCTATCTAATTTATTTCATTTCAAATTTTTACTTCTACTAACGCAGCACTCTCCATTTCTAGACAAATGTTACAGTGTACAATTATATATATCACACAATTCATAACAAGTGTCGTTTTTTTGTGTGTGGGTTTTTATCCTATGAAGAATTCTTGGCTGTTATTTGCTTATTTATTTTTGTCTTTTGATATCATACACGCACTCACACAAAACATGCATAACATTTGGAATAACACATAGCATTTAACTTTTAACATTGCCACTAACAACGAGTGAACTGTGCTTATAGTTTTTATTCCAAATCATGAACCAGAAATGAGAAACGCAAGACCTCGCCACTCATTCAGAAACTATTCAGTTTAGACAGTATATGTTTGTATGACATATGACAGTACGCCATCTATGAACAATATTAATAAGTCATCTTAACATAAGAATAATCAAACAAAAGTTTATAATTGCAAATAACAAAATTATATGAACAGCAAGGTATAACTTATGTTTACTTATTGTTATAATTTTATGGTAACATGTTTTTTTATACACTCCTATCATGGCCATAAACTTTTATGCTAGTATATACCCAAACGTTATTCAAGGCATTCTTATGCCATAAAAGCAATCCTTGGTGATGACAAGATTTATAGCTAATAAGAGAATACAAGTATTCCAAAGAATAATAGATGCTTGCTACATATATTGGTCATTCAAAATATTTTGAATAGGAAGTTTTTTTTTGTTTGTTTATGATCCAACCTATAATCGAACGCCACATTTTGAGACTTTTTTTTTTCATCATGTACAGATTGAACAAGATTTGTATAGTGACCGTTTCGACGAAATAGAAAGATTTTTAGTTTGTTGCTATTGGCGATAGGCGAGGATCGAACTCGCAACCTTATGGTTTGTAGCCGCGTAACATGACCACAAGACAAAAGAAATTTCTCATGTCTCGTAGCTGTTATCTGGCTTATAAAGCGTCACCACAAGTTCTCATCAAAATTACATTTTTGTTGTTCATTCACTTTTGCTTTTATTTTTGATAAAACATAATAGTTTATAAAACCTATAAATGGTTTTAATTTTGAAGCGAAATTATTTAAATGAAACAGTTACTCGTGAAGTAACAGAGACACGTTAAAGAGTGCAGAAGAAGTAAACAAACATGAAGGTGCTTCATTAAATTCAAAAGCAACTTTCATTAATATTTTATTCCTTCTTTTTACATTCTCAGAACAGAAAAGTAACTTAGTATTTTATTTGTGATTTCTAGAAAATAAACGGGAAGAATTAATTTTTAAAAACCAGTTGCTTGATTTGATTTGATTGTTACATCTTTCTAAAAAGAGAATTCCGTAATCAATTGCTTCACTCCCTTCCTGAAATGCTAGATGATTGAAGTTTTATGAACTCGTGTATTTTTGCTATCAATACATTTTTTTAGAACTTAAACATCAGTTAATCCTTGCATAAACTTATATTAAGTGTTGATTCCGCAATAAGAGCGCCACCTAGGAGCGAGTATAAGAAATAATTTGAAATATAAACAGAAAAGAATTAAAATAAAAAAAATACTCTTTAGATCACTAATATAGGTGTGCTTTTAAAGCATATTTAGAAATTAAGTTTATAAATCTTCCCATCTCTGAAATTGCAAAACTTGGAAATAAATTTTTTTGTTCCCATTTATTATATACTGTTTTCTTTTAGGTCTGAATCTCATTTCTCATTCTTATTCGTTAAAAATACGAATAAAAATGAGAAATGAGTAGATAAATAAAATTTGTAAATAATATAATTTTCTCTGCTATAAATTATAGGGATTATGCATTATGAAGTTAGGAATAAGAGATAAAATAGACACTTGTAATTTTTTAAATAAATATTTTTAGGACGGATTTTTGAATAACTAAATATGGTAAGCCTCTTTTTATCCTTGACAGTTTTAATATTCTAAAGAATGTATTAACGTTCTTTTTAATCTTCGCTAAATAAAATTATTTGAGGAATTATATAAAAGAATAATGTAATAAACTGTATCAGCTCCTGTATTTTTAAACTAAATCAGATTTTATATGAAACACTATGATTACAATAAGGCAATCGTCATTTTCATATTTACATAAAATTAAATTCAGAAACTGCATTAAGACTCAATAATCAGTCATTATTTGTTTGATTTGGATATGTGTTACTATGTATTTACTGTTCAACTAAACAAAAAAAAAAAAGAGAGAATTTATTTTTATGACTATGTCTCAGATGCCCTAAAGTTGTTTTTTTTTTTTTTCAAAAGCAATCAATCTTTATACATCATTCTAAGCATCAAATATCTGGAAAAATATCCCCTAAGACAATGTTTTTTTTAATAATAAAAATCTTTTTTTGGGGGGTATATAATATTTTTTTTTTATCTTCTGCAATTTTGTATTGTAGAATTCAAAAATCAAATTACACCAGCTAAATTAAATCTGTGGAAGTGAAAAAAAAAACTGGTTTGAAGATTCGTTGTTAGGTTTATATTCATTATTCATTAAAAATTCAAAATCTTTTATTGTTTTTTGGATAACTGTGGTGCAATCGAATTACAGAGCTTTGATATTTAAATTTTAAATTATGTCAAAGTGGCAATTATTTTTAATGATAAAGTTTCTTTTACGTGTTTAAGTATTTCAAGGCACTCTGCATCCTTATGCATATTTTAAATAATAATATTTAAAATGGGGCTATTTCATTTAATGAGGAAGTTACAGAAATGCATATATAAATCATTTAGAAGATACAGAAGATTGTTTTTTAAAATTTTAACTTTATTTTGGAATAAGAAATGTATTAAGTTACATAATAAAATTAAATTTAATAGAAAGAAGATTTTTTTTTTTTTATTCAATAAGGAAATTAAAAGGATGGCCCTCTAACGTTAAAGATAACTTTAACTCGAAATTACTTTGGGGATTTCATTTGTTCAGATGAAAAAAAAAAGTTTTTTTTTATTATTATTATTTCTAATCTTTTTGAAATGAAATATTTTAGGGACACTTTTATAAAAATGTTTGTTTTTTTTAATTATTCTAAGGAAATGCAAAAATGGTTAATAAAGTTCATGAATTGTTTTTCATCTGTGATTCTATAGAAAAATAAAACGTTAATAAAGCTAATAATATAATAAATGAAAGTTTAAGTTACAGCTGAAAAAGAATTCCTTACAGATTTTAAAATAAGTGCACTGAAATGTTTCTTTCCTGCGTTTGATTTTTAATTCAATAAAAAATAAAAATACTTCATTCAATTAAAAAATCATAAAAAATAAAGCATAGACTTTCATCTAAAGTGGAATTTATAACGACAAATTAATCACTCTCTTACCATAAGATAATACTTTTTTAAATTTTTCAATGAACATTTTTTTTTCCGCGTTGAACTGATTATATGGATAGTATATTCTTTGTCAATGACTTAAATTATTTCGAAACGTAATCTATTTTCAAACAATTACTGTTCTTTTTTTATTCTAATATATCAGGATTTTAATGAGAAATAGCATCTGTTCAAACACTAAACGAAGAACATTGTTCTTACAGTATTGCAAATAAGTAAATAAATGTAAAATGATTTTTTTTTCATCAGAAAAATTTTCGACAAGATTGCATGAAAAATATTTAATCAAAATTCGTCTGCCACTTAGAATTAATAGCTTACGATATATATCGTTTTAAAATAAAATTAAAAATATTATAATATCATTATAATTCTGAATTTATTTTTAATGAAATGTATTTATTATCGAATAGGATTCCTAATATAGTTATGGCACATGTCTGAAACTTTTCATATAACAATATTTTGGAAGGTAGTTTTGAATGCCAACATTTTGTCTAGCGATGAATAATTTTAAAACCATCCATTGTAAGCAGCCACTGTAATTTTAAAGTATTTTAAAAATGTTTCACATCTCGCAAAACATTTGATAAAGAAATATTAAAAATGAAGAAAATATACTTTAAAAAAGTAATATATATTTTCTTTTTTTTTTGCATGAATATCGAAGTTTACAAAAAATTTGGATTTGAATTTTTTAAGAGACTATTCTTTTTTTAATCAAGTAATAAATTGTATTTATTATTATTATTATTTTTACACGTAACTGAAGACTGAAGTCAAAATGACTCACTTAACTATTATCACATAGTTTATTTTGTCCTATAATACAATCATCTCCTCAGTATCTTCAAGTTGTTCTTTCAGCAATATGTTGACAAAATTCTATGTATGAACACGTACGTATAAATGAGTTATTCTTTTTCAAAGTTTCTGTTGCTATTTATGAAGTCATTGACTCCACATCTCAGAAACTGCTTTTAATTTGAATGATATATATATATTAAAAATAATTTTAAAATATTGTATTCTTTATTTTTATTTGTTAAGTTCTAACAGTTAATAGCATTAGTGTAATTTCGTACTATCTAAACGAAGTGAATACTCATTAAAAGATTGTTTAGATTTTTTACAACATTTAATATTATAACATTTAATATTTTTAATAATTACATCAATTTCCAGAAGCATTGTGTTCCCAAAATAAATCCAACTGCTGATTACAAAATATTAAAAAACAACAACAACAAAGGAGCCATTTTGACACATGTATGTCATCGTGAGGAAATTCATGTCTCCAGTTAAGAGTTAACAAAATTTCGGTGTTTCGTTTTTATTTCATTTTGTCTGAGTAAATATTCATTTTTGTATATGCATTCTTTTATTCACTGTTTATATTTTGCATCACATATTTTAAATCGAAAATGAAAATACATAATTTGAAATCGCTTTCAATTATTAAATAAAAAATAACTTAAGCTTTTGAAAAATTGTCGAATCGTTTGCTTGTTTTTTTTTTAATTCAATTACTGTATTTCTAAAAAAATGTATTCACAACTGATATTGTTGCTCTTCAGTTCTTGTGGCTAGCTACATTAAGTAGCTGTTGATTGTAAGTATTTATAACAGTAGTAAATTTTTAACTG
>JAPMOR010058477.1:0-11778 GCA_026543865.1 Argiope aurantia | reverse complement strand
ATAAAATATTTAATTATTAAAATTTTAACGTGCATTAAGATTGGTGAACCGGTTGGTCGCCAAAGGCGGCTAGTACATTACTATGTGTGCTTAACTCAAGATTAATCGCATAAAAAGAAAAATTATAAAACAAATATAAATTATTGTGAATCTCTCTTTATATAAAGTTTTATGAATATTTTTGTTTCTCCAGTCTTATATTAAAATAAATACATCCCTTTAAAATACAGATTTTGAGATATTAAAAACATGATAAAAATGCTTTATCATTTGTGAAAATAAGATGCTTAAATTTTAATCTTAGTGCACTCTTACAGGAATTAAAAGCAACATAATGGCGTAGAATTCTATAATAGTGTAAAGTATGTTTATGTAAATTTATATAAAAAATCGAAAGTGTTTATTCTGATTTTTGGATATACTGTACATACTAGCTTTAGTTAATTTAAATTAATCAATAATTGAAAATGTATAATTGAATTTCAGTCGAATTTGAAATAACCTGCTTATTTTATATATATTTTTTTTTCTGATGGTTACTTCAATACTAATTAAAATGGCATGCTCAGATAATGAAAGGGAAAGAAATAGGCGAAGCATTGTCATTTAGTATTTTATAAGAAACTAAAAAAATGAGGTCACTTTATAGTCTTTTTTTTTATAATACATAAAATTTAAGTCTAATATATGCTTGAAGACTCACTGAAGCCCTTTTAATTTACATAAGAACCTCGTTAAACAAAATTGCAAAAGAAGTATTTTTTCTCATTCCATCAGGTGTTCACTTTCTTTCTAAGAAAGAAACTATTTTCCGAAACACAAAGAAATTCGAAAACAAGTTCCTGCTAACTTTTATACAAGCGATCAACAGTAAAAGAGAATAGTCTTACCTAATGTTAACATGCCAGTGGTTCGTGATGGAGTGGTGACTTTTCCAATGAGTCGTTCAACTGGAAAAGGCTTCAGTGAGATATTTCCAATCTTTTAGCTGTGAAAATTGGCCGACTCATTCTATGAATAGAATCGCAAAAGCGAATACTTTTTGTTTCTCCGAATTGCTTTTGTTGAAGATATTTGCCCTATATATCAAGATATCTTTTACGGAGCTTTTCCATGTGTTGTTCATTCGGAAAATGACAAAAAATGATAAAGATATGCATTCGTTATTATATAAAATCGTTGATAAGTTTAAAAAATGTCAATCAAATATACAGAGCATGAAATAATCATACAAGGATTATCATTTCTGCAGACACATTTATTAATAAAATGATTATTTGTCCTAGGAAATTATTTGAGCGGCAGAACTAATCATGTTCAACACTTAGCTACACCAGAATCGCCAATTGAAGTAATTCAAGAAAATCGTTTTATTATTTGTTAATAATATGTAGACATATTGCATATTCAAATCACTTGTAGATAAAAATGCGATTTAAAATTGATTTATCTCATTTTTATGGAATTCATAGTGCAAGTAATTGAATTTCAAAAGTACAAGGTGAATTCTCTGTGGCAACCGTTTTACGAATGCAGGCTCATCCTTGAATTAAACCATGTAAATGTTATTGTAATATTTTTTTAATCCAGATTAATTTTCTCCAAATAAATGCTTTTGTTTAATTAATATTTGGTTGTGCATAAATGTTAAAATTTGATTACAAAATTTTGCAACTGCTATGTAAAGAATAAAATACGCTTTTATTAAAAAAGAGAATATTAATTAAATTAATACATGCATCTTATCTCATATTGCTGAAAATGTCACCTTTCAATCTTTTTTATTGTTCAAAAGGATTTAAATATTAAACTTTCATAACTTTACAATACATGTAAGTACTAATTTTAAACCTTCCATTATTTTATGTTGCCTAAAATAGGTTGTCAGTTAAAATGCACTTAATTTTGTCTCTTTTGGATTTTGTTTGCCATTTTCCTGTAAGAACGAATTTTTAGTTATTCTCGAAAAATACAAATTTAAAGAAATTCTTGCAGTAAAATTTTTTAATGTATTGCTTAATCAAATATTCAGTTACATGAATTTCTCCCATTTTTTTAAAGCCAAAGAGCTAAGATATTAAGTGCTATGTAGTTTACGCAAGGAATTAGAAAAATAGGATTATATTGCTTCAAATCTTAACTTGCAATATGAAAAGATTAATCAGATGAGTTTCTAACTGAACCATGATGTCATGGGTTTCGACTCCATTAGGAAAATTCATACTTGGTTTTGAAAGAACCATGAACATCAGTTTATGAGTAAGATTTAAGTTAAACAAAAACAATTGGCCACAAAAGATGGTTTGCTATGCATGTATTCGTGATTATTTAAAATGTGACAACTTTAATTCTTGTCTATATATTTCATGTATTATACTTCAAATATTGCTCAAAAATCTTGAAGTACAAGAGAAGTCCAATAAGGATTTAAAAATATTTCATATTTTTATTTTAATGAGTTAAAAACGAAAAGGATATAAGCCCAAGAGCTCTGAGTGTATCATCTACTTTTGTTATTAAATGAATAAAAATGTATTGTTACAAACCTGCAATTCGGCTTCCCAGCATAGTTTATTCCATCAATAGAAAGTTTTACAGTCATCTGAATGGGACAGAGTCCAGGTGGCGCGTCAAAGGTCCCGGAGCTTGGCGACAGACTTGGCGACGAATTTGGCGACTTTGGCGCCAAAATAGATAATACCCGAAACTTCGAGAATTTTCCCGATCCGTCCAGTAGGAACCGAGATACGCCTCGAACGTTCCTGATTGGTTGAGAGGCTTCTAGCCCCGCCTCCTGAGACCTATAAAAGGGGCTGCACCTGCCAGAGAAGTCAAGTCAGTAATCCGAGCCGGAGTCGGAGAAGTAGAAGCGACTGAGTCAAGCTCGTGCTGAACTGAGCTGTGCGCTACTGTCTGCAGTAGATTCTGGTTGTATACTGCTGTGTGTGCTGTTGTATGCTACACGTCTCGGTTGAAGATAATCTTCTTCTGTGCTGTATATAGTTGACGCTTTTGTGCTGTCCTTTGTGTCTTCGTGTAAATAAACGTCGTTGTTTTTATTCTACTTCTGCCTGCTGATTCAGCGTTCTTTACATCATATCACTCCCACTATCCAAACGAACCCCGGTAAAAGAAATTTCGTAACAGTATAAATAAATTGTCCTTTCAGTGTAATAATTTTAATGAAAACGATAATCCATTGAATAATGGTAATCAAAATCCACAAAGATGATACGAGTCAATTATGTTACATTAATTTTTTTAGTTTGTTTTAAACTTTTTACGGGAAAGGAAATAAATATTAATATTTAAAATGGTTATTTTAATTAAAACATGATGTAATAAATTTGTGCTTTAATTTTACTAGTTCTTTCAGTTATAATATTTTGTAATTAAATTTAACTTTCCTACTATGGATTTTTAATTTTTACCAAAGAAAGCAAAAAAAAGGATTTTGATTAGAAGCTTCAAAATAGTATTTCAGTATTGGACATTTATTTAAAAAGAAATATAATTTAGAAATTAGCTAATTTAAAAGAAATATAAATTAAATAATTTTATTTCCTCTTTCAAATTCTATTTCTAATCTATAATTTTAAAAATTCATTTTCCATATTTTATCAAGATAAAGGCATTCAAACTCTGTCGAGATGACAAGGTTCAAATTTTATTTCTGTTTAAATCTAAAACGTTAAGAAACAAAGTTTTCCCGAAGAATATATTCCTTTATAAATGTTTTTAGGAATATATACCAAATCCAATGCTTTTGGAAGATGAAAAAAATTATTATATTTCTTACTTTTATAATCTATACTTATAATAAAGCACAATGTGTGTGTGTGTGTGTGTTGGCGCTCTACAGGCCAGACCATTCAACCTACAGCTACCAAATTTGGCACGTGTATACCTTGGAAGCCGGGAATACGCACCTGGGGGTTATTTTTTCGAATTTTTAAATAGAATTTTATTTATTTAAAAACTAAGCGAAATTTTGACGTGTTTCTGCTATAACTTCCGAAAATATTACCGCACAAAAATGATTTTTACTTGAAGTTAAATTTCAAATCTTTATCTTTTAAATGATACTAATGTTTTAATCTTAAAATTAAATTTCTATTTTTAATGTATTTTTAAATAAATATTTTAACTATGTTTTTCAATAATTTTTTTTCGTACAAAATAAAAATGAAATTAAGCTGAGCGAGCACGTTTCGCATTCATGGGGAAAAATTAGCTTTTTTAAAAGTGTTGCCATCACATTGATTAAAGCTCCAATTAAAAATAAATTAAATCTTTTTTGGAAATGAAATCTGCAAAAATATAATTTTCGGCACGTGTCTGTATTAAATGAAACAAATATGAAATATTATTTTTTCTAAAAAATAAATTCAAGAAAAATTATTTTATGATCTTGTACACTCTCTATATTATTAATCCAATAAATCAGTTTTATTTTAAGGCAAGTTTTGTTTAATATTAACAGGATATCCATTCAATTCAGGGTCACACAACTGATTTGTAAACCTTTAGTAAGTCACAGATCTGCTAAAATGGTCTAAATGGAAAATGATTATATTTTATTTAACTTGATTTAATAAATTCTCTAATAAATAACGAATTTTTGATTTTACATTAAGCTTCTCCTGTGGAAATTACGAATAACAAAATGTTCTTGAAACACTAATATTTTAAATTAAGAGTTAATTTCCAATCAACTAAATCAATCACTTAAACTGACTGATTTATGAAAATTTGAATATCACTATTCAATAAAAAAAAGGATAATTTTAGATTTTCCATCGATAGTTTCAAAGAAAATACGCCAATCAACGGACAGGTTTCTCAAGATTAATTGGACTAAGATTATGAAAATGTTGAGTTTTTCTAAATTTTTAACATTCAAAACTTCATAAATAAGTCTTAGTTGATCGTGGAAAACAGAAACATTTATTCACTTATTTAAAATTTGATGTGTCCAGAATACTTCTCAGAATATGATACCTTACTGCATTAAATTTAGACTTCATAATTTTTGAAATATATTTATAGGCCGGAACAAAAAATTATTGATTTCATTTCAATCCTTTTGAAAGCAAAACTAAAAACTGAATTTTATGCTGAATCTCAGAAAGTTTTGTTGAATTATTCTTTGAGATATTACATAAATTATGAAAAATATTTTGTAATTCACATAAGACTTAAATACCGAGCGATTCTGTTTGCAATTCTCATATTCAGTAATAATAATAATAAATAAATAACAATAAAGATGATAAATAAAATAAAACGCTTGGTTTTATTAAATATCTTTATATTAATTGCAATTTCATCATTTCCACTTTAAATTAAATTTGTTTTACCGGAAATGTCAACAAATTAGCAAAATATATATAGTAAATTGAACGAAACGATCTAAACAACAGTATAAGTTTGGTATGACTATCAAAATTGGAAGATTAAAAATGTTTGGTTTGAGAATCTATTAGGAGACCAGTTACTTAAAATATTTAATTGAAAATTGTAGCGATTGGAAATACTGGCGAACCGGCTGGTCGGCATAGGCGGCTAGTTATAAATAAAAAAATATCTGGAATTTAAAATGAAATTAAGAATTTAGTTGATTATTTATCCGTTCAAAATTATTTTTCATTACAATAAGTTTTAATTAATATAGATAAGTTAAGGAGTAATACAATTTTTAAGAATGTTTTGCAATTTGAATTATTTTTAAATACATTTCTGTATATTATATATAATGAACACAGATTAAAAATGGAGTATAATATAAAAATAATATAATATAAAAAATTGAAATTTAAGTTGCATGCTTTTAAAATTCATTGCATTTTTCATATTTGTAATTTATAAAAAAAAATCATCAAGTGTGTCTTTTTAAAAAACACAGCTTTTAGATTTAAATGGTTTGATATATTCATAATCAATTGCCACATTGATAAAATGACTTTGTAGTATAAATTGCAGTTTTTTTACATAAAACCAGAAATTTTATTCCTATTGAATTTGGTTTTCTTAACAATACTATTAAAGTTCAGGTCATCTGGTAGAATATATGCATTTCTTTGCAATTTTTTTTGAATTGGTAAAATAGATTCTTTTTACCTAAGAGTGATAAAATATTAAAGCTTTCATAATTTTAGATGGATTAAAGGCATTTTATAAGAATTATTTTTGCAATTTAACACATTTTTTTTGAAATGCAACTCTTTCAATTTATAATCAGCTCATAGGAGCATAATTTTGTTTAAAAATATAACACAGCTTAAAGCAATAATCTTTCAAGATAGTTTAAACTTTCAAAAAAAGTTTATTAATTCAAAAATGAATGTTGACTGAAATTGAGATTTAACATTGAAGATAATATTGTGAATGAATTACATCAAAATTTATAGAATATTATAACTGTCATTATAAAATGTATAGTCTTTTTACTGTTAATATAAGAGTCAAAGCGGTAGAAGTAATATCTACGAAACTTTCAAGCGAATTTTCTATTAAAGATGTTATCCCATTCTCCACTCCCTTTTTAAATTTGTGAACAGTTTCAGCTTAGTTATTTTCAGATAATGCATTACTGAGATAATTATTTTCAGATTCCAGCACATGAGATTTTTATGCTTCGTAGTGTATAATAAAGAAAACCGATACTTCTGTATCATTAGCGAAAAATACTTATGAAAGAACATATTGGCGTGAATATTTGGCGAATAATAATTGACATGTTGAATTTGGCGAACTAACCGTTTGGATGCGAATGCTATACAATTACTAGAAAATTTACTTTGTATTTGCGTCGCATTTTTTGACTGACTGAAACGGAAATTTAGCAAAGAAAAACAATTTTAGTCAGAAGAACACATGCCAGATTTCAGTTATTTAGGTTGCTGCGTTTTTGAGTTAAAGCATTTGCATGCTTGTGAAATTACCCATCGACAGACTGTCAAGTCCTTGACGGATTTCAAAACTTGATAGGAATTTTAAATGTTAAATCTCTGAACAAAATTCTGTCTCGCTTCGTTTTCTAGTTGCCAAACAGTTCGATTTCCTCAGAATGGGTATCAATCAAAATTTTATTGAAATGTACTATCTTGGTCTGCATACCCCATACAAAATTTCATCCTTTTATAGCTCAATACGTTTTTGAGTTATCGTTTTTATAAACTTACAGAATTCCAGAAATTCTTTCGGATTCAAGGAAATCTAAAGCATAGTATTCTACGGAAATCTTTCAAATTTTTGAAATTTTCGATACTTTCTCTTTGACAATACTTTTATTTTTGTGTAGATCAAAGTAAAAAATAATGCCAATAAAGTAATAATGTGAATTAAATAAATATTTTTCAAATATTTGGAAATGTTTGCAATCAAAAATAGGAATTTCAAACTACAGGAGTTTGCTTTCGTGATATCTTCTCAAATCTCAGTCTTTGATTTGTTGTAACATGCTTTATTCTCTGACAAAGAAACTGAGATGACATGAATCTTCAGAGCTTTTTCATTGCAAACATAATTCAATAATTCAACAGCGGAAACTTCTAAAATAGCTTTAATATTCCAAAGCCCTTAATAACCTATAATATTACATAGAAATCGCACAACAATCTTATTAAAAATTTTTAGAAATTTGTTTCCGCTGAATTGCTTTCAATAAAAGTCTAGACTGTACCAATCATATCAGTAAGCGTTAATGCATTCTTGAACACCTCACAAGAACACCTTTAAAGCCCGCCAGGCAAAAGGGCAATACTTGGTTCAGAATTCCCTTTCACAGAAAGTGGAACAATTAGAAAGATTTCCAACCATTAGTCAAATGGAAAGAAAATGCTGCTTAATTTTTCTAGTAGAACTAAGTTACCTTCTGCCTGCTGCTGAAATTGATGGCTGCCAGGTGAACAATTTGAGTGAGCTTCAAGCGTGAACTTTAATTTCCTTCATTTGCCTTTCTCTTTGATCCTCACCGTGTGGAAATACTTGAGAAAGGTGAAATGTAGTAAAGTGGCCTTCAGTAATGATATGATTGATAAAGTAGGATTTTCAAAGCATTTGTTGATGACACGCATTGACAAAGATGCAAGTGGTAATAGGAAACAAATGGCATTTAAATAATGTGTATTGATCTCTGACTATATTGGCGGGCTGAGATCGAAATTGAATCGCACATGTGTTTGAAAATTATTCATGATTGGATGACGAAGATTCAACTAGAACTTTTTAAAAATCGAAGGTAAATTCAATGCAAATTATGTAACATTCAATGTTTAATACTTACATTTATGAAGCTCTATTTCGGACTATAACCTTTAGAATCGTCCCCAAATTATAATTTTAACGCGCATATGCAAATGTTAATTTGAAAATTAAAAAAAAAGAAATATTAGATGCATTAAATTTTAGGAAACTTTTATCTTCTGCATATTTATTATGTATATTTTTCTTATAACTTGCAAATGTTATAAATATAGGAGTACTATATGCTTTTTGGTAATTTGTTCCTAATTTATTTATATATTTTTTGGGGGATCTTGAAAACATTTGTTTTATACATTCACTAACAGATGGCACCATATTAATGATCCAAAATTTAATTGAATGAATAGTTTTACTTATAATTAGTATCCAAAAATATTAAACATATACGTCCTCGAAATCGCACAATATTTAAAAACGTCGCAACAACTGAAAGTGAAAAAAAAATTGTAAACAAGTTCAATAAAAGATGTTTCTTTTCCAGGTGGTTTAAGATACATCAGACATGCTTATATTGCAATTCTTTGGTGAAATTCATTTCTAAACTTGTGACTCTTCACATTTCAGCAATTCCGCTGTGGGGAAACATTATCCAAAAAGGTTAAATGTTACCATGATTTTGGTGATTAAAGATTTATTGAAAGAATCAATATTTCGTAAAACAAATGTGCTGAAATGATATTTTTTTACTAAAAATAACACAGTGAATCGATGTTATTTATTATAAGAAACTGCAATGCAGAATGCAGTCATGTAAGTGACCTTAACTGACCGGACTGCTCAGAATCACAGAGAATCTTACAAGTAGCCTCTATACAATTTTTTAAAAATTATTCAGCTCATTCTACTAAAAACTTTTGGAAATCCATTCTTAAGCATTCTGAATACCCCAGATTGAGATATAACATAGGTATCAAAACCGTTGATTAATGTTGAGTGCTTTACATATTTCTTCATTATTCACCTCATTCTACTAAAAACTTCTGGAAATCCATTCTTAAGCATTCTGAATACCCCAGATTGAGATATAACATAGGTATCAAAACCGTTAATTAATGTTGAGTGCTTTACATATTTCTAGGGGGGGGAGTATCTTTTAAACGGTGGGTAATGATTTATAATTATATTGTGTTGTGAATGCATAGCATAACCTCCTTGTTAGTGGGTAACTGCATATCTTTTGCTTGATGCATAAAATAGAAGTTAGAAAAAACAGTTGCCGATTCAGGGTCATCGCAATTTTATTTAACTTTGAGGTTATAAAATAAAAAAATGAAGTTGCGATGATGTAAATATTTTGTATGAAATCATTCTATTATTGGAATTGATTTATATTTGAAAAAAAATGTTTGAATCAGAAAATTTCAGTGAAATATTTGAAACAAGGCATTAAAAGTATTTACCATGTTTGAAAGGTATTAGAAATTATGATATTATCAAAAGGGAAATTTGTTTACAATTTACTGTAATATAACAATTTAATTAAAATATTTAAGATACAAAGTTGAGCGAATTCAGTTTCATTAACAGATGCCAAGATTGGACTCTTTAACTCAATATATCTTTTATCTTGAATTAAAAGAATATCCTAGAAAATTGTTATAAATTATTATGACAAAAATGAATGGACATTACTGTAAATTCATAACGAACAGAATCTAAATCTATTCAATTTCGCATCATATGTGAGGAAACAAAGAGAAAAGTATGCAGTACGTAAGATATCAAGTGGAACAATCATTATATAGCAGAAAGGAACGATAAGAAAATGTTAAATAACAGTTCAAATGGAATAAAAACTAACGGTACCTACGTAAGTCTGCATCATATGTAAGAAAATGAAAGAAAAAAAAACGTATTAAACTTGGGTTTTCGTATTGTTTATTGATTTGCATTTCATAGTCCAAATTTTATTTTTGCTTTAATTGTGTTTAATTATTGGCCGAATACTGAAATGTTGTCTCCTTAACGAAACCAATGACATATTTTTATTATTTTTTAAATTTAAAGTATTTTCTTAAAAGTTCAGAAATATAGATGAATGCAAATTTTTAAGTAAATCTATAAAGAAATTCTTCTATTTGTATGAAACTTATTTCTCTATCAAAATACATCAAGCAATTGTAAGGTCGCTTAGGTTGTATATATATCAACAACCTTCCACTTTATGTTTTTGCTATAGAATAAAAGTTTTTTTTGAGTAGCTAGAAATGTAATGAAATAATTGTATATTAATTGATGTAAAATTGTCGCTGATAAACAGAGCATTAACATATTTGAATTTTCGAATCTTTCTATGAGTATAAAATTATTCAAAAATAATAAATACATGTTATTAAATTAAATCATAAAATTTGACCACGGTAATTTTAAGAGATGCGCTAAAAAAGGGTATATATTTTTTTCAATTTTTCATGCCTCAAATCGCTCAATGCAAGCACAGTAGAAAAATAAAAATAGAACATTTATGATGGAAATTTTCTTTCAGAATCAGAAATCTGGCAAATAAGTTTTCCTAAGAGTGAACGAAATCGAAAGCAAAGAATTCTGTGAAATAGAATTTCTTTCAGCTTTACGTTGCATTATAAATTTTTTTGCGGAAATTCGGTATAGAAAATTCTATTAATATACTGGATAAAGGTACAACTACTTTCTTTTCAAGTTTTGCAACAGAGGCATTTTTTCATTTCCTTCGCAGTGTATTGTCAGATTTAAGCGCTTTCTTCGCTAGGTAATGAAAGTCACAGAAAATACTATTCTTTTTTTGGATACCCATCTTGTGTGATAAATTTGAGATTTCATACGAGTGAGAACGATAGAATAAATTGTGAAATCATTTCATTTTTTACGGAATACAAACAAAGATATAATTCTCAATCCTCCATTATTTTATTAATTTCCACTTTTTTTTTATTCATTATAAATTTTAAACGCTAATCGATAAAAACAGAATTCCTTCTCTTACTTTTAGAAACTGTGGCATAGAAGATCTGTGTAGATTCAGAGAAGATTACTTATTTGTGTTGGATATATATATAAGATTATCTATGTTGTGTTTCAAAACAGCTATAACAAAAGAATATTCTGAATACTTTTTAAAAACTGATGGCGACACATGCGTTTCAAATAACAGCGGCATTGACTTCAAGATGTGGTTTAACTACTCAAAATTTTATACTTTGAAAGAAAAAAAAATCATTTTCGATTTTCTTTTCAGAAATTTAACTTTATATATATCAATATATATTTTCATGTTAAAGCGTAATAAATTACAACGAAATACAAAAAAATGTAATCCTATTGGTTTATTTCTGCATCCACAACATTACCTTCCGCACTATACAATGATAAAATATGCAAAAAAAAAAAAAAAAAAAAAAAAAACCACCCGATTTAAGACTAGATATTTTATTTAACCAGGCAAAAAAGATTTATTCACAAAATATTTAACATCCCTTATAAAAAGAAAGATAATTAAAATTTGTCAAAAACAAAAAAATAGTATGACAGAAA
>JAPMOR010058473.1:29936-61398 GCA_026543865.1 Argiope aurantia | reverse complement strand
CCATCTTAATAAGACTTACGATTAAACAACGGTCTCTAATGTAAAAAAAAAGCTAGAATATAAATGAGATAATCAGCTGGCGTGTTCTCACCGAAGCTTTCTCGCATATTTCTTAACCCTCCAAGCGGCGAAACCCGTCTTTAGACGGAATCTATTCTCCCTTCAAAACGGCGGGACCCGTCTTTATACGGGAACAAAAAGTCCTTTAAAACTGTCAGTGCCCTTATTTTTACGGTTTACTGTTTTTCCCTTCCCCCAGTCTCAAGCTGTGCGATAATGAGAAGGGAATGTGAGATAAGGAAAAGTGAATTGTTATCAATGGAAGATACGATTGACGTCTTCCTGCTCGCGTCCGTTTATGCATTTTAAAAGCTCGCTTACGTTCTGAGCCGTTACTTTTGAGATTTTGAGATAATAAATACGTAGCCAAAATTAGATTTAAATAAAGGGAATATAAAATTGAACGTATGAAAATATATACCTGGAATGAATAAATATACGTATTATTAGTAATAATTTGATCGATAAGATCGTAAAGCTTTCTAGCATAAGAAAATAGTTTATCTAAAAATATATATAATTAAAATTTGATGAGTTTCTCTTTTATAGCGTGATTTGATTTAATGATTGCTTATGCAATTTATTTTTCAAAATAAGACACTAAACTTATGTACAGAATTTATTTAACGCACAAAACTTTTTAATTTTTAATGATTTTTTTTTTTTTAGTTTTCATCAATAAGTGTATTTAAAAACGGGGAGATATATAGAACCAATATATTAAAGTGGGATTTTTAGGAAAGATGAGCATTCATTATATTAAATCCTTACTTTTATAATGTTATAATCTATATATGAAAATTGAATATTTGTTTAATTCGTTAAACCTTATAGAATTTCACACTCCTTGGCGAATTCGAACAAAAATGTAAGCATTGTAGATATATAAGTTTCATTGTTTTTATATTTTTCTCTGGTTTTTAATAATATTTTCAAAGTTTATATAAGCGCAGTTTTTAAAGGTTCCATTTTTTTTTCGGAATATTAATCTTATTTCACTGCTGAATCCCATATACATCGAGCGGTTTTGTTAATGTTAAACTGGTTTCTTCTGACATTTTTACTTATACGTTTAGTTTTGAGTAATTTAATCCGAGTGTAAGTAAATGAATAAATGATCTAATAGTGAGAACTTTTTGATAATTTAATTAAAGTGAAATAATTACACTATATTTTTTTTGAAATGTTGCCATTTTTTTACCTCCTTGATCTAATTTTATCTCTTATCTTAGCATTAAAAAAATTTTTAAAGCATACAGCTGACATTTAGACTATCTTCTTCTCCTGTTTGTCCAGTTTGAGTTCACTGGATGTGATTTTAATTTATTTATCAAGTGTGTTAGTTTTTATTTCCTAATATGCCAAATGAAGAAACTAAAACGCTTGTACGCTTGTTTAGTGTCCCAAAGCTTTAAAGAGGTAATTAATTATTGTTAATTAGGACTAAGGTTTCTAAACATTCTAAAGAAATTGTATATAAAAATACAAAAATTTAAATGCAAAATCTGTATATTTTCATTCTTTTTCACAAACAATAAACGCAGGCGAGGTGTTTTATATATACTAGTTTGTATATGTAAAATTAATGTATCTTGTTCTGACATTTTGGCTTAATTTTTTTCATATTTTTTTTAACATCTTTAAATTTTTAATGTACCTAATGTATATTATATTTTTTTTTAGTTTGTTGAAGAATACAATTGTATTTCTCTTCGTAAGTTTGACAACATTATATATTTTATCCCACTAGATTACTTTTAATATGCACCGATTGACAAATCTGATAAGCTTTCCTCACTACAGATTTTTGGCCGTCTTTTAATTACGTCATAAATATAGACTTCAGGCATTTTTTTGTAGCGTTATTGAAAATCTAAGTACTGAGTTTTGAAAATTTGTGTAAATACTGTAGAAAATGTGAACAATAATGCTCTTAAAACAGAACGAATATGAACGCGTACTTAAAAACCTGTTACAAGCTAAAACTATTTTTACAAACACAATCAAAAACATTTTCAAAATATATGTTTACTTATATACACATCTTCATTAATATGCTACTTTTATTAGTAGTTTATAATAAAACTTCTATTTGTGCTATTACATTAGGTTTTTAATGAAGGGATTGTTACCTGAAACCAAAACAGTTTTGATTCCGTTTTACATTAATTCCTTAAATAAGAAATTAATCCCTTCAAAAATCCAGCATGCACCTAGAAACTCAATGTTTTACCAACGTTCAATTATGGTTCAAGCAATCTAATAAATATATACAGATGGTGCAAATATATACAGATATATTTGCACCAAATTTAAGACTAAAAATGTTGTTTTTCCAAATTCTTTACATTATTAATGAATTAAAATAGACGATCTTAAAACTTCTTAGTGATTTAAAAAGAAAACTTTTGCAATGAAATATGTTCTGTATTTTTTTAGTAGCATATGTAGCAGATAAATGCAGATGAATCCACGTATAATTATTGTGATTTCTAATATAGTTGAATTTTATATAAGATACTTATATGGGTTTTATTTTTAGAACTGTGCAATAAAATTAATCCCTTACTTGAAATGTACCCTTACTAATTCCCTTACTTGAAATGTACAAGAAAAATGTACAAAATGTGCAAGAGAATAGACACATTTAATTTGATGACAAAACAGCAAGTAAATTTACTTCATAGAAAAATTACGAGAAATGGCTCAACCTATGAACTTCTATAGCCTCTGGGTCTCTCGGAAGAAATTATATTTTAAAGGTAAATGATTTATACGAAATATTGAAAGTTTGAAATGCAATAAATGTTTTTCCGGAGATTACCAGAAATATAGCAATATAACAAAATAATTAAATAAAAACTAATGCAAAAAGTAGAATATATAAAGAAATATATTAATGCACTTAATGATTACAAAAGATCCTATTAGATTTTTTATAGGGGATGCAATTGTAAAATCAAACCCGTCTTATTTATTCTTGGAATTATGAAAAGAACAAATACAAATATTTTAATTACAAAATGTCAGACAAAAAATATTTAAAAAATTACACAATCTTAAAGAAATATTCCGAATTTCATAAAAATAAATTAATACACAAGTCCCGAAAAATTTATTTACAAAAATTTAGTTTTTCTCTTAGGATTATGAGATGGAATTGTGTAGTATAATGAAAATAAGAATATATCAAAGAATATATACGGAAACGTACTGAAAATGGTTGTTGCAAAAGATATCTAGAATACATACAGCTTATTTAAATAATAAAATTAAGTCCCAACTGCCAATGGGAATATGATCTGTGAGACTGAGAAGTGTCAGTAATCCATCACAGTATGGTATCTTTCAAAGCATGGTGTTATACACAGTGCGACCTTGCATTGTTTGCACTCGAACCTAGTTTCTTTCCGCAAACGACGGCCTTTATTATCAAATTTTTTGCCGCACACAATACACACGCTTGATAAGGTTTTATTTTTTCCTGTCGCTTCAATATGTGCGGGAAAGTGGCGTCCAGTGAGGCGGTCGGCTGAAGTCAGAAGTTGCACATTTTTCTTCTCTCCATACGTTTGAAATAAACTTTCTATTAAGTTTAATCTAAAATCCAGATGTGTCATTCTACCTCCACATTTTTTAAACAGTACAAATGCATTCCACACGCACTGGTTCAATAATTGTCTGAAAATCTTCTTGTAATATTTTTTTTGCTGATTTCGAACTGTTGGGTAGTATGATAAGCATTGATCAGCCATATCCACACCTCCCATCGTTCTATTATACTCTAAAACAGCCTTAGGCTTTTTAGTTTTAATTTCTTCAATATCGCCATTACTTTTCTTCTTCCTTTTGCACTGCTTAACAAAATCAATTGTGTGTATTGTGCTAAGCATATGGATTGGCTTCTTATCCATATACTTTAAAATACACATTTTACCTTTCTGGAATCCAATTATCTCTCCTTTTTTAATATTTTTGCCCTTTATTTCTTGTGGAATTCCACGTCTATGTGATCGTAGAGTTCCATAAACATCTGTTTTATTAGTTATCAAAATCTCTGCCAGTTCAGGCGAAGTATAAAAATTATCCAAAGTTATGCAATAACCTTTACCTAGAAGATTTTCCATCTGCGTCATAACTATATTAGTGGTTGAAGAATATTTATTCGCGTTTTCCCATAAAGGCATGTCTCTTCCAGTGTATACTAAGCTATTCCAAATATATCCGGTACTTGATTCACATAATTGGTAAAATTTTACTCCAAATTTTGACTTTTTCTTGGGTATGTATTGCTTAAAGAACAACCGGCCCTTATATAAGAGCAACGATTCATCCACAGTCACTTCGCATTCAGGAATATATGAAGATTTAAATTTCCTGTTTAAGGCTTCATATACTTCATATATTTTTCGCAGTCCAGGTTGAGGATGATTGCTTGTATCTATTGTTGCATTATTAGTGAAGTGCAAGAACTTCATTAATAAAGCAAACCTTCTTTCGGACATTATCTGACCGAAAAACGGAGTGTAAATGAATGGATTTTGGGACCAATACAACTTTTGAATCGGCTTTTGAAGGATTCCTTAGAGTATCAATAGAGCCAGAAATACTCGTATTTCACTGGAATCCGTATCTCTCCAATCATGCGACCTTGAACTGGGTGTTAATTCATTATTTTCAATGAAATCCTCTGCAAAACGGTTCGTTTCACTGGCAATAAAACTAATGATGTCATCATCAAAAAAAATTCCGAAGAATTCCAAAGGTGAAGAACTGTGGATTTCAACTTTTACTCCCCCTCAGGGGCTCACCTACTATAGGTGAGTACGGGTGTCCCAATCCCGAGGTTCCCAGGGATCTTTACTCCCTTTATGTTTACTCTCCACTGCGTCTTCTGCTTTCTGCTTTTTTTCCTTCCCTCGACGGCAGGCGAGGGAGCTCTCCATGAGAAGCTGTCGCCGCTCTGTTTGCTTCTTGCTTCTCATGGACAGCCAAAAACCCCACGTGTTGACCGTGCGTGGCAACCCATTGGAAGGGTGGTGCACTGTTGGTCCCCAGTGTATCAATTCGGTCGGTAGATAGCCACCATAGTGGTTAGTCTGCTAGGGATCAAGCGAAGGGGTCACCTTCTGGGGCTCTGCGTTAAGGGTGGTAGACGTTCCTGGAAGTGGCCCTTAGCGTATAGGTTCCAGCTAGCATCAAGGTGGATACTGAGGCTGGGAATTCCCAGAGCCAGCAATTGCCTTCCCTTGTAGGGCTCCGTGGTGGGCGGTGCCGTTGGGGCCCGAATTTCTATTCTACTGTGTATGGGCTCTTCCTTCAAACCTTCTTTCTCTTATCCAATTACCACTGATACTCGCTTCATTATTGTTCATACGCCTAAAACATTTCATTCGGTTTCTCCTTTTCTCATTCAAAGACTAATTGTTTCTGTTATTGGTGAAGTCAAGGATGTTAAAAAACTTCGTTCTGGCGACCTTCTCATTGAAGCTGCCAATAAAACGCAAATTTCAATTATGAAGAAGCTTAAAAAGCTTGGCGATTTTCCCGTTGAAACCTCTCCACATAAATCTTTAAACTACTCTAGAGGTATAATTTCAGAAAAAGACCTTTTGGCAAATACAGAACACGAGCTTGTACAGGAACTAAGTTGTTATAAAGTTATTGCAGCACGTCGCATCCACACCAAGCGAGACGGTGTCATGGTGCCTACGCAGCATGTGGTTCTCACGTTTTCGACTCCTGACCTCCCAAAAGCAATACGGGCTGGTTATTTACATTGTAGTGTGCGTCAATACATTCCAAACCCTCTGCGCTGCTTCAAATGCCAGAGATTCGGCCATTCTCAACAAAGTTGTAGAGGTAATGTTAGATGTGCTAAATGCGCTGAAATTGGACACGATTCTCAAACATGCACTTCAGAAACCCTAAAATGCTGTAACTGCTTAGCTACACATCCTGCCTTTTCCCGAACCTGCCCAAAATGGTTGATTGAAAAACAAATACAGGCCACAAAAGTGAAACAAAATATATCTTATGCAGAAGCTCGTAGATTAGTTGTCGGACAGACACCAAAGCCAGGTCTATCGTATTCTTCTGTTCTCACTCAAAAAACAGAGACTGGTATTCAGTACGACCTTAATGATATCAGTCCAGTGAAAATATTGACTCCCTCTTCAAATATACCAAATAAAGCCATATCTGCCAGGGCTTCAAACTCACCGGAGCAACCGCTTTCTAAGGTGCAACAATACATTACAGTTGCCAAAGGCCAAAAAAATGCAAAAGGAAAAAGTCGAAAAAAATCAAAATTGCCGTCTCTACAGCATCCTCCACGTCCTCCTGATTCTTCCAAAATGGAAGTCTCTAATGAGATTTTAAAATTAACAACCTCCTCTTCTGATCTGTCGGATGTTGAAATGGATCATTCTACGATTATTTCTGATGCAGGTGCTGGTGTCAGTAACACTCCTGAACTCCATTCTTAAAATTCAAGTGTCTAGGTATTTCCTGGAATTGCCGCGGTTTTCGCTCTAAAATTACTGATATTAAAACATTAATTAACGCTTATCAACCTGCTATTATAGCCCTTCAAGAAACTCTTTTGAAATCAACACATCAAGCAAAAATTCGGGGTTACTCATGCACTAGGAAAGATGTAGATATAGGTGCAGCCCCAACTGGAGGTGTCTGCATATTGACTTCAAATTTGAATCCCAGTACCGTTCTTCCAATACATACTTCATTACAGGCCGTTGCAATACAAATCCATTTTAAAACCCTTATAACAGTTTGTAACATTTACCTCCCACCAAATGAAACTATTAATCAGGAAGAACTAAATTTGTTAATTGATCAGTTACCCACACCTTTCATCTTGTTTGGAGACTTTAATGGTCATAGCATGTTATGGGGTAGTGATAAAACTAATTCTCGTGGAAGACAGATCGAGAAACTTATCTCCGATCACTGTCTCTGTCTACTTAATAGGGATGAAAAAACTTATTTTCATATGGCAACACGCACATTCCATACATTGGACTTGGCTATTTGTTCTCCTTCACTTATGCCCTCGCTAAATTTTGTTGTTGAAAGTGACCTTCATAACAGCGATCACTTCCCGCTTCTAGTCTCCCATGCTGACAATGTTTGTGCGAATTCATTTCCACGGAAATACCTTTTCCAGCGTGCAGATTGGAAAGCATTCAAACAACTCGCTGTGATCACTGAGGAAATGGTCAAGTCTTCAGACATAAATGACGCAGTTCGATACGTCACTGATACAATAATTGCTGCTGCTGATGCATCAATACCCAAGAGCTCTTCTCATCCGCACAGATTGCGAAAACCGTGGTGGAGCGATGCATGCTATGATGCTCTTAAGAAACAGAAAAAAATGTGGGGTATCTTCCGTCGATACCCAACCACAAAAAACTTTATTGCCTTTAAAAGCGCCAAAGCACATGCTCGAAGAGTCCGCCGTAGAAGTGAACGAGAGTCGTACATACGATTCGCTTCTTCAATAACTTCTTCAACATCGAGTTCTCAATTGTGGCGAAAAGTTAGAGCAGCAAACGGTATTTACAACGATTTCACATTTCCCATCCTGAAGCGTCGTAATACCATTTACTCTTCCCCGGAAGATATCGCTAATATCATTGGAGAAACCTTTGCTGAGATTTCCAATTCCCATTCTTACTCTATGACTTTCCAGGAAATTAAGAAACGCTTTGAACAGCATCCTGTATCATTTGACAGCGACAAATATGCTCCCTACAACTGTGAATTTAAAATGTTCGAATTACAGAAGGCTCTATCCCAGTGTCATAATTCATCTCCAGGACCAGATGGAGTAACATACTGCATGCTTCAAAATCTACGGGAAAATTCCCTCTTAAATGTTCTTCGATTGTTTAACCGAATCTGGAATGAGCATGTTTATCCAAAGCAATGGCAAAATGCTATTGTTATTCCAATATTAAAACCCGGAAAAGATAGCGCTGACCCACTAAGTTACCGACCTATAGCACTTACAAGCTGTCTTTCAAAAACACTTGAGAGAATGATCAACTCCAGATTAATTTATGAACTGGAAATGAATAATTTTATACCAATGTATCAGAGCGGATTCCGTAGAGGACGCTCTACACTAGACAATATTGTTTATTTAGAAACTCAGATCCGTAATGCATTTGTAAAAAAATATCATTTAGTTTCTGTTTTCTTTGACGTTGATAAAGCGTATGACCGCACTTGGCGTTACGGTATCCTACGTACTTTATCAGATTATGGATTTTATGGAAATTTACCGATTTTTATAAGAAACTTTTTATCTCATCGTTCTTTTAACATTCGTGTTGGTGGTATACTTTCAAACTCTTTCATTCAATCTGAGGGCGTCCCTCAGGGAAGCGTTTTGAGTGTAACACTTTTCATCCTTCACATTTCAAAAGTACTTTTAAGTTTGCCACAATCAATTCAAAGCAGTCTGTACGTAGATGACTTGCAAATATCTTGTCAGGGAGAGAACATGAATGAAATCGAGAGAAGACTTCAAACTGCTATCAATAGTATCCTTTCATGGTGCGAACGAAACGGCCACACCATCTCCTCAAGCAAAAGCTGTGTTGTGCATTTTTGCAGGAAAAGGAATTTGCATCCTGAACCAGAACTTCATATTCACAATCAACCTATTCCAGTCGTTCAAGAAGTTCGTTTCCTAGGAGTTATCTTAGACAGTAAACTAACTTTTTTATCGCACATTCTATATTTACGTAAGAAGTGCGAAAGGTTATTGAATATTTTGAAGGTTTTGTCAAACACTACTTGGGGCGCTGATCGTATTTCTCTCATTAGGATATATCGGGCTGTAATACTTTCTCGCATTGATTATGGCTGTATTGTTTATGGATCTGCACGCAAATCTGTCTTGCGGAAACTTGATCCTGTTCACCATTCAGCTTTAAGGATATGCTCTGGAGCCTTCCGAACATCCCCCATCGAGAGTCTTTATACTGAATGTCATCAAATGCCACTATATTTGAGGCGACAGAAATTGTCACTCATTTATTATTTTAAAGCAATGTCGAACTCTAATCATCCTTTGAAACATCTGCATTCCAGTTATCCAACCATCAGATTTTATAATGCTCGTCCATCATGTATCCGTCCTTTTTTAGACCGCACGAAACTTTTGATTAAAGATATGAACCTGGAGGAATTGCAAGTCCTGTCGACAGGTGTTTTTCATCAAGCCCCTTGGGAAATGCTATCAGTAGAACATATAAATCCCTTCATAAATTTTAATAAAAGTGAAACTTCTCCAGTCATTTTTCAAAGTTTTTTCCAATCTCATCGAAGTCAGTATTCTGATTATATTGCCGTATTTACAGATGGTTCTAAAACTGAGGGCCATACAGGTTTTGGTGTTGTATTTAATAATATCACATATAGCCATAGTCTTCCATCTTCATTTTCCGTCTATAGTGCAGAAGCAATGGCAATATTTTATGCCTTGCAACGAATTTCTAGAAGTCAGTTTCGGAAATTCTGTATTTATAGTGATAGCAGGAGTGTTCTAACACAACTGGGACACCTTTCTTTAAACTGCCATCCAATTGTTTTGGATATTTTATACAGCTACCATTCACTTGTGAAGAACGGCTTTGACATTATTTTTTGCTGGATCCCAGGTCACGTTGGAATTGATGGCAACGAGAAGGCAGATAGCATAGCTCGATTGGCCTCAACTCCTCTAAATTATGAAACACCATATGATGACATCCACCGATGTGTGCAACGAAATATCTATATTCAGTGGCAGGAATCCTGGAGCTGCCAAATCGACAACAAACTTTACAGCATCAAACCTATTATTAACACATGGCCGACTATGCCTTCTCGTCAGGCTGATGCGAGACTGACTCGCCTTCGAATTGGTCATACTCGTTATACTCACAAGCATTTATTATTTAGAGAACCGGCACCGATGTGTTCCTCATGCAGAATACCAGACTCGATAGATCATATTTTAACAAAATGTCCAGATTTCAACCGCTTTCGTTTATATTTTTTTGGCACTACTGATGTAGATCTGAAAGATCTGTTGGGGGAAAGGCCCCACCAACAGTTGTTTGCTTTCCTTAGACGTATCGGATTTTTATCAAAAATTTAAACATTTTCTTCATATTTTAGCCTTTTTTGTATTTGAGATGTTTATATGAACTTCATATTTCATTTGAAATTTTAATATTTTGCTCCTTATTCTTCGCTATTTAACATTTGTTTCATGTTTATCTTGTATCGTAGCGCGTATGTTTTAAAATTTTACATACATGGTTTTAAGTTTTAATCAATGTTTGGCGCAGCTTAGCCAGATTTGGCTCTTGTGCCACTAAAATTCAAATTCAAATTCAATTCAACTTTTACTCCGGGATTCGCAGTAAATGGAAATCTTGGGGGAGAAGGTCCAAGGTTGTCTTCATCCAGACGACACCAGTCCCTTGCATCATCTAATGATGCATCCTCATCACTCTCAGAAGAGATATCTGAATACGATGAATCAGAATCAGAGTATTCTTCAGAATCCATTTATAAATTAGTAGATAAAACAAAAGCGATGAAATATTTTTAAAGTACTGAAATTTGCCAAGTAACAACAAATTAAATCAATTAGGAACTCTTTAAAATTTATGTCATTTAATATAATGTAAACTTAAAAGTAACTTTTCTAACCTACACTATCGACCTAGTTTCCTACCCAGCTGACTAGGTACTCCACACAGGTTGCTCGATAGGATTTGAAAGGAAAAGAAATCTAAATATATGAATAAGTTTGTAGCTTCACTATCTCAACTATCTGCAGAATAAGTAAAGACTGCCCATTTCTGGTCTTTACTTATATAGAGTCCCTATATCGATATTCAATTCCTTCGCTCCAGTTTTTATTGTCAACTGATATGTCCTCTTGTACAATAATCATCTGGCATGCAAATGGGAAAATAATTCTTCAAACTATCACATGCTTTGAAATCGCATATCAAACTTCAAGCACAAAATTTTCTCATAGTTTCTTTATGTTTGTTCCCACGATTAGAAACCTTAAAAACAATTATTGTTTAGCTTAAGGTTAAAAAAAGGGAGGGGGGTCGCTTAGATTCCGAACAGTGTGAGAACAAATTCGATTTAAATCGGCTTGTCAAGAAAAATGCTCAAAAAGATATTGTCAGAAGAACATCTGATTGATAGTCCCCTAACGTTTCACCACAAAGTACGTCGTTAATGGTAAAACCCACAGATGTTGGTTCAAGGAGTATTTCCTTATAATTATCAACTAGTCCTAAACAGGAGTAAGAGAATTCACAATTTTCTGGAAATGGAACCTTATCTTACGCAGTGCCCTGATAGTAAACCTAAAGATGACTCATAACACAAAAGGCTTTAATTTAAGAATCGCTAATAAATTTTTGTGAAGTCTGTCACTCAGTAAGAACATCCTAAGCGTTCTTTCATTGTAAAAAGTTAACAAAAAGGTTAAAATAAAAGCGATATTTATACAATATCCCTCTTGACAATATTCAAAATATAAACTATTCAGCAGCAATTAAAATACACAAAAATCCACAAAAACCATAACAAAAATTATTCCAATATGCTAAAAAAGTGTAACACTAAAACAAGTTATTTTCTATCACTGAATAAGAAAAATTCGGAAACACCCACATTTCAAGCAATTTGAAATTCTTTATTCTTAATAACCTTTAGCCTCACATTTTCATTTTTTAAAAACCGAATTCGTTTGAACGAGGATGCCAGATACGCAGGAATATTTCTACTAAATTAGTGAATTTCTCTACTTATAATGAAAATGAGTATTCGAATTAACGATCAAACTGTTTGACCTAGGGCGAACACACTTCATCCGTATATAATTTTTAACTGGGAATGTACACCTCGGGAGAAAATTACCAAATATTTTAATTAGAATTTTTGTTAATTAAAAATTAATTAAAATTTTAACATTCATCCGCGATAAAATCCAAAATTATTTCAACACAATTTATACAATGTACAATTTTATTTATACAATTGAATGTATCACCAAGAAAATTCATTCTTTGAAGTAAAATTAAGATCTTGAACTTTGTGTCATTTAGTGACACGCTAGTTATGGAACTTTCGCTTCAGATACATGTTTATTTGCATTTCAGTAAAGAAATTTTTAACTCTTTGCTTTTAGGCTTACATCTTTTTAACCCTTTAACTAAATATTCATCAGTGGGATAAAAGCTAGAATGAAATATTAGGATAATAATGAAAAGAATTTTAGTTTCAATTAATATATATATATATATATATATATAATATACTATTTGAAATATACTAAATTATTTTGATTAATTTAAAGTTGGAAAATTATATAGCATAAAATTTCGTATCATTAATAAAAAAAAATTGAATTTACAATTAATATTCAAATTATTTTTCTACTGTGATATTTTCGAATGAACTTTAAAATTTTAATAATTTTTATTAACCCTTTAAATGGTTTTCTTTTCTTAGTCCTGTTGGAGTAAAATGCTTTTAGAATTGAGATTTACCTAGGGAAAGAGATTCACTTATTAGATAAATTTAATCTGATTCATTAATTACATTTTTCAATTAATAATTAAGAAACAGTTCAAGACACATCATTTTATTTGAGATAAACAAATGAAGGCCTCTTTGTCTCACTGAAAAATTCGTAAGAATTTATGCCAACTTACATAATCTTATTCAAAGATGAATGAATTTGGTGATGAGCGTAATTCCCATGCCCTTAGAAAGGGTAAATTAAAATTTTAAAGAAATGAGTTCCACTGTCCAACGTATGTAAGTGCTGATTTTGGTAATTCTATTTCAAACTGTGAAGTCTGAAGATCAGCAAAACAAACAGACAAATAATGGTGCACACACTCATCCATCTTTATTATTAACTGAGACAAATGTTTGTGCGTTTCGGCGCTCTATTAGAGCTTACATATTTATCTCAGTGGAATATACATCTAAGAAAAAGAAACTGTGCATTGTAGAAATTATTGTTTTTCTACTTCTGAAACATTTAAAAAAATTATTAATTAAAAATTAAATGAGATTTTGATGAGTTTTTTTTATTACAATTATTGCAGTATAAAAAGGGTTTTTTTTATCATCTTAAAATTCAAAAGATTACTTTTTCAATGATTCATTTGTTTTGAACTTTATTTATTTTTTTTATTTATTTGCAATAAATTCAAGAGCATATATTAAGCCTTTTTAACAACAGCAAATTTCACTGTTATGAAATAATTCAACCCGTTTGCATTATTGCTACACTTTTTTTTTCTATTGTTCAAGATGAAGTTACGAAGACATGGCTTATATTTCCATAATTAGTAAATTTCAGTTAAAGCGTGCTTTTAATATACTTTTAGAATTTTTTTGTAATTGAACTAAAGTTTAATTTTAAAACTGAGCATCGAAAAAAATTTTCAACTTTGCATTCATTTTTAAAATATCTGCTCTATCTTGTAATATAATTAAAAATATAACAATATGTATGATTGTTTTTATAACTTGAAAATTACATTATTATTATAATAAGCTGAATTGTAGTTTAATCAGAGAAATTTTCACTGGATAAGATATATGATAGATCATCTGAAACATTTCAAAAATTAAAAAGAAATATTCAGTAGTATACATAAAACTTTATTGCTAAATGATTCTATTCCCCGAATTTAGAAATTTAATAAGCCTGATTGGTTTCAACAAAACAGGTTTTGCATTAATTGAAGTTTATTCACTCCCGTTTTAAATTAAGGATTTACTGTCGTGTAGCTGATAGAAAATTAAAAAATTATGTAGTATAGAATGGTGCATGGCGTCTGAAACAGTAGGAGTTATATGACTATCAAAATTTAAAATTCTAAGATGTTTTGCTTAAGAAACCATTTAATTAAAAATTTTATATTGACCAGCCACCTCGACACATGGGTTGGTCGCCAAAAGCAGCTATAAAGAAATGAATAAATAAAGATCAATGTAACTGCATCTGCAAAGCTTTTAAATTCAGAATTTTTTTTAATGATTCGTTTATCCCACGGTATGTCGTTCTCCGATTGCAAAATAGTGAGGGCTTTGATTCTAACCCAAATAACTTAAAGTTGAAATTTTCTTTTTGAATTGTAATTTATTTTAAAATGGTTCTTAATATTCTGTGAGAGCCTTCTTTAGAAGCATTCGAAAAATTCCAGTTGCAAATTGTCTAATTAAAAGTCTAAATAACCTGCATTATTTAAGTCATTTTTCCAGTCCAGATTTGTATCATGGATATTACAAAGAAATATTTTGACAATTACTTTTATGTGTTGCAGTCATAAGGTGCATCAGCTGCATAATCCAGTTATTTCAGCATTACTGAATATTGTAATTATTGTAAAATATATTTAATTTCAAAATTTTAATCATGCAGATAAACACCAAAAACCGATATCTCGGAAATTGAAATATGGTATGAAATTCCATAATTATACAATCATTTTCTAAATACTGAAGAAGCAAATTTATAATTTGATGTTACTTATCGCAATTATTGTTTTAAACGCTCATTTTAAAATATTAAAATACAGTGGCAATGCGCTGAAAGGATTTTTTTTTCAAGAATTAAATCGATTGTACGTAATTTCGAGAAATAATTTCACAGTAAGAGGAGATTAAAAATTTTGAGAAACATATTACAATGAAAAAAAAATAATAGCTTTCAATTTATAAAAATTAGATACTTATCAAATTAAACATAACAATAATTTATTCTTAACGTAAATTTTATGCGGTGTTTTATGAAACAATCGAAAAACCTCAACAAAAAAAAACAAAAAAAATCACACTTTTTGCATTTTTAATCTATGTTATTGTAGCTCTCTTCTTAACCACTAAAAGAAAAATTCTCTTAAAAATCGAAAGGCAGCGATAGCGATAAGCAATAACTGTCACTCACCATGTGGTAAGCTAACGACTTAGATCCAGCTGCGCTGAAATGACCGCAAAGGGGGAAAGCAATCCCTTTGTCAAAATCCTGACACTTTTAAGAATAAACCTGTTATTCAGACGTGCCGCTATCGGTGAGTATAGCGATCCGAACGCCGCCGACAGGAGGGTTAATAAAGGAAGCATCATTATTTTTCCTAATAATAGATCTTGAGGAACACCGTGAAAGCCACACGTTCTCAGATTTTTATTTTCAGAGTTCCTGCACGTGTGCTTTCTTTGCTTACTGGTATTGTAAAGACTACTAAGCGCACCTTTTTTAAAAATCAATTAACACTAAAATATGTCACAACACTACAATTTTTGTAGCAGGATCACATAAATTTTTTTTAATAAACCATTAAGTCTTGAGTTATGCATTAGCATGCATGTAAGTAAATGTACATACTGACTTACGGTCAATACTTTCTTTGAAAACGTTTATGCAAATCTAAAATTTAGATGTTAAAAGTGCACATCAAATTTTATGTATATAGCTCTTGCATTTTGAAATTAGCCATTCACTTGCTTTTAGACAGACAGACTTCATGTGAATAGATTTCGTTCAAAATTTGATAGAAATCTACAAATTTGGTGTACTGAAAGCAGATCAAATTCCATGTCTATCTGTCTATATCAGAACATTTCTGATTAATCGTAGACAGACAAACAAAAACACAGACATAATTCCAACATTTTCGGATAATTTCAAAGTTCGGAGAATAAAATTTTCTCTTCAGGTTTAAAATACTATTATTTCCGGTGTTTTGTTTTTTAATTATATATTTTTGTAGACTAGTAGCATCTGCACAGCGTTGTACATAGCATAACATCCAAGAGGAAAAATTAATTTTAAAGTTAAGTCTAGCCTTCACTGTATATGGCACTGGCATGTCACGCAACATCAAACAAACATAAATTCTTAAAATTAACTCCAAAACAATTTTTTATAGCACGCATTCAGAAATATTTAGATTGTTAAAAAGGTAAAAATGATATATTCATTGACAAAACAATTCACTAAAAATTTACAATAGAAAAGCTGTTTTAAAATGTAAAAATATATAAATAAGTCATTGTTCCACACTTGTTTATCAACTCTGTATAATCTGGTATGAAAATAAAATTCAGCTTGTTTTATAGTATTTCTTTGTAAACTATATTTGCTGGTCGATCATTTCGCTCCTCATGAGATTCATTCTGTCTTTGTAATTCAGTTGCAGTGTGATTTAAAGAGAGACGGTTACTTCGCTCAACAGAAGGCGCTCCTTCTTTAGGTGCGGACATTCTTTCTTTGATAGTCGCTAACCGAACGTTTCTTTACTCTACATTTTCATTATCGCGCAACAAACGAAGGATTTTGGCATTTAATGTGCTCCGGCCAAGTTTGAATTTTTCCTTTTTTAGGGCATAATGAGTTTTGAATCGCTGTTTAAAATCAGACGTAAGCAAAGAAAAGTATCGCATATGCATAGCACAGCTCTTGCTATTTGTGCCTGCGCAGTTTGAGGTTTTCGCGCGTGCGCGGATAAGTGCAAAGCACAGATACTGCTGCTTTACGCATGCGCAAATCGCAGTAGGACAATAATTAAAATTGCAATTTTAAAACTCCCTTTTTTTACTTTGATATGACTTCAATATGCCAAAACCTTTCCCAATAAATACCCTACAAAAGTGGTACAAATATTTCCAACGTCAGTTAAGTATTTCTCGAGTTTTTCTCTTTCAAACATAGAGACGCTTTCAGGAGACTTCGTTTTATGCAATGTGTAGATGAAACTTAAGGAAATTTTCTTCAGCCGTAGTCTCCGTTGTTCTATCTTATATAGATAAAAAATAGAATAGACTTATAGAATCTAAATAGTTGCGGTTTTATTTTAAAGTAATAAAATAAAAATCGAAATTTTCACCCAAAACCCTTTTTTTAACTTAGTCGATAACTTAACAATCATTTAAATTTAAAACGAATGCTATTTCAAGAGTTTATTAGAATCGCATTTTATCTGGTTATTAGCAGAAAGATGAATGGAGAACTTATATCAAAACATATCATTTTTAGAGCGTTGAATCGCCATTTCATTAAAATGCTAATTAAAATAAATTTCTAAGAGTTCAATGACTTTCATGAGAAAAACTTTATTTCTAGAAACTCGTAATAGCTTTTAATAAGATACTCTTAATAAAAAAATGCAGCCTTTAGTACAAAGATTGTTATTAAAATATGATTTTTTTTTCTTAAAATCTAAAGTTCGGTCTCATTTGAAAATAAATTCAGCAATTAAATTAGTGAAAGAGTTTTGAATAATATTTTTATTCAAATTTAATGAGGTCTGTTTCAAGCATAAATTGATTCAAGTTCTTCAGAATTATAAAATTAGGATTATTTCTTTTTACTCTGAATAAAATTGCATTTTGTAAAAAAGACATTTAAAAAATATGTATTTTATTTTGATGCTTATCATTTTATATGAAGGCAGTCAAAGATATTTAAGTTAATTTAAGAGTTGAAAAACTTTTATAATTTTTAATTATCGTAAAAAAATATCGCCATTTTTTTTCATCTTATTCTTATTGTTGTATCTTTAAAAAAAATTCTTCTATAACACTATTTTTGTCACCATATTCCCATCATTCCCACCATTCCCATTGTGTCTATAATTATAAAAATCCTCGGCAAATTGCAGTTTTAGAAGACTGAGATTTTATAAGCTTAGAAAAGGATTTTATAAGCTGGAGGAGGAAAAAATTAAACGTAAGCAAATAATTGCTTTATAATGATAAATAATTTTTGTATTAAAAATTTCTTAATCGCTGTTCTTCCTAAGAAGTGGTGAATTTAATTGTTTTGTGGCTCTAGGAGTGCATATAAGACCCCTCTTATAATAAGGTGTTCACTTTAATTTCAAATTTTATTTCTTGATAATGACACCAAAAATAGGGATGATAAGCATACGGCACTGTGGTTCATTCTCGCAGCACTGGTGGGTACAGAAATAGTGTGGGGTCTGTTACTACTTAATGATGACGGAGCATGCTTTCTGCGGTAGAATTTGTACCGTGGCCGGTGACTGCCTTTCGTACTCACTGCCAATGCTCTCGTGGTGTTCCGGTCATTCTGATTTATCCGAATGTTTTAAGGCGAGGCGAGGTAGCCTTTTATATTTAGTTTCATATTTTAGTATATTTTAATGTGCTAATGATTTGTTTTTAATTAATTTTTGAATATATATTCGTTTTTATTTATCTATTGAGGCTCCTGACTGTCGGTATTTTTGCATACAAAATTGTAGAAACAAATTCTGGTTATAATAAAAGAAATTAATGTAATAGGAACCTGATCATTATACTTGATAAAATGTTAATATTGCCCTAATATTTTTTCTATATAAAATTTTTATAAAATTATTTATTCGGTAACAAGAAAGATAAAGGTCCTGCTGAAGCCTCCTTCTCAATCTAACCACCCCAGTCAGCCTAATTGGAAATCTGGCATTATTCTTAAAAAGAGGATAAGTCTGAATAGCTCTATTCGTTGATTTAAAAAAAAATTCAACGATGTAATCTTAAATTTTATTGTTGTTAAAAGGGCCTAGGGTGCAGTTATTTCGAAAGCGGAGGGTTGCTGGTTCGAATCTGAAATTCTGTTCGAATTTCATTAAAGATCCGTTATGTACACTACGAGTTTAGTTTAATTATATAATCATCCCATTATTTAAAGCAACATTCGAGTTATTTTGAGACTGACCTCGTAATTTTGAACCGCTGTCAAATGACGAAGACGAGACCTGAGCTTACTCCCTTCTCCAAACTTCCGCACGACACCAGATTGAGGACATTTGGCCGGAAGGATTTAACGTGCACCAGACTCGCTTACATGACGGTTCTTTTGTGGAATCGGGTCTCGAGCCTGGAACACACCGCTGCCGAAAATGTGACCTTACCACCAGGCAACCGCGGCTTTACATAAATTTGAAACTGTCTAATAAAAAAATAAAAATAAGGAAAAATTCTTACATCTGAACATTTCATAATAATATCTTGTTTATAAGGAAAAATAAACTAAAAAAGAGTTCTAAAATAGTGACTTAAATTTAAGACATCTAAATTTTTTTTTTTAATTATTCATACAACTGTAACACGATGTTTTTTTTTAAACCTTACTACAATGAAAAATTATTTCTTTTCCATTAATAATCCCCATTCTTTTCTAACTACAAATCTTAGAGAATTTGAATATAATATGAGATTAAATTCAATTAATTATATAACGTATAAATTCAATTAATTATATAACGTATAAATTCAACTAAATATATAATGTAGAAATTCAACTAAATATATAACGTAGAAATTCTTTAGTAAAACACTAAGATAAAAATATATCCAATTATTTCATGATGATATTTTGTCTATCGACATTTAAAAGGTAATTTAAAAAATGTTTTAAAAAAATGAATTCTAAAACATCCAAATTGAAAGATTTATTCATTCAATCCTAAAACATTACCTATTCCGTAAAAGTTTTTTTTCCCTAACGGACCATTATTTCCTTTCGATTATCTATCCTAATTCCTCAATAAGTACACATTTTTAAGAATTTGAATACTATACAAACTTACTTAAGCTAAAATTACTTAGCAGTCTTTCTTAATAAAAAAAAAGGCGAAATAGAAAAACTTCAGCGGTTTAAATGAAATAAAAAAAAAACCCAGCAGTCTATAATAATGGTATACTTAAACATTATTTCTTTCAGGACATAAATTTAAATAAAGATCTTTTAATGTAAATTTATTCAACGGAATAAATTCTTTGATGTAAACGAATGCATTAACTTTCTCTCTAAGTGAAGACCATGATTGTGATGGCGAGTCTTGCGCAGGTAAACATTGATCATGCTACTTAACTATGGTTTCTTTATATTGTACATTCTCAAAAAAAAAAATTCTGTTAGCGTTAAAACAGGCGAATTTTAATAATCAATTTACTTTTTTCCTCTTATACTTAGTATAGAGTACTGCTATTGTTAAAAATTTGAACTCCATCTTTCGTCGTTTTTCTTTGTTTTAAACTTAACTCAACTCGAAAAATGCATTGTTAAATAATGTCTGTCTCTCTGTTATTTACAAACATAACTAAAAAATGCTTTGAGCTGGACGGTTGAAATTTGGTATATGTTTTTTTTTTTCAAATTTGTAGATTTCAAACACACTTGAAGCAAAATATATTCAAAGGAAGTCTGTCTGTTCGGCTGTTCGAATACAAGTTAACATGTTAACTACAAATTAGACAGAGCTAATTAGATAATATTTGTTGTACAGATTTATGTCAGCTATAGATTTGTGTTTTTATATTTATCGGATTTTCAGAAGTTTTTTTTTCAGAAGCATGTAAACTAAACTGGATTAATAGATTCCAGTAAAAATGCTAAATTCACGATAAAAGTTAATATTTCTTAACTACACTGCGTAAAAAAAGTAGGACGACACTTGATTTTGTAACAATAACTGAAAAATATTTTATTTTTACTAAAATTTTTTGATTAGAAACATTTAACAAATATTTCAAAAATACAATTTTAACATCAGAAATATGATGTTCAAACATAAAATATTAATGGCAACAAAAATAGTTTCTCTTTTTTGAAACTTTGTAAAAAAAGTAGGACAGCATTATAATGAATGAAAAAATAGTGACTTTAATAAGGAATGGCATTTATAACTGGCCATTGGCCTTTATAACTTCAAATATTCTGTTTGAAAGTGAATTGTATACAGTTTGAATTTCAGTTTGACAAAAATTGTCCCACGAGTCATTCAATGCTTCTCGAAGCTGAGTTTGCGAATCAAATTGCCTTCCATCAGCATAAACTCGACGAACTAGCATTGCCCAGATGTTTTCCACTATATTAAGGTCGACTTTTGGCTGGACATGGTAAAACATCCACATTATTTGTTAGGAACCAATTTTTGACTCCAGTCGCGGTGTGAATGGAAGCTCCGACTTGCTGAAACTTCCACTCTTCACCCCCCATGTCAGAGGCATAAGGAAGAAGCTCGGAATTCAGCACTTGAATGTAGTCTCTGTGTTTTTGACTACCATTTAAGAAAACCAGACTTGTCCTTCCTCCGTATCCAACAGCCAACCAAACCATTAAACTCCCTCCTCCCATTTCTCGTGTTGAATAGTATTCGCCTTAAGTCCCAAGACAATGCCAATAGTGCTGATATCCGTCTGGACCGTCTAAGTTAAATTTCTTTTCATCGGAAAATATCACAGAAGTCTATTCTGTAGTCCAGGGCATGTGCTCCTTAGCCCACGCTAAACGATTATCAATGTGAACTTGTTATGTTTCCGTTTTTTGAAAATGAATTTTTTAGATCTTTTAATATAGTTGTAAACTGTTTGTTTCGTCACATGCTTAAGTCCTGCTTGATTTCTTGCCTTTGAAACATTTCCTTTGTTCTTCTTCAGCACACGAGCAAGTTTTCTTTCATCACGTGGTGTTAACTTCTTCGGTCTACCAGCTTTCTTTTTATTAACATTTTTATAAGGACTTCTGATAAAGTTTGAAACTGTATTGGGGCTCACCTGCAACAATCGAGCAATCTCTCTGACACTTTTACCATCATTTTGATATGCGGAAATTTGCCCCTTTTTGCAAATCGTTCAAAGGTATTTCTTTAGGCATTTCCGAGAACGGAGAAACAACGTAACTTTTAAACAAATTAGATTTTTTTGACAGAAAAGGATAAACAAAATACAAAATCACTATTTAAATAAAGAACAACTCACTAAATTAAATATATTAGCAAGTGTCCTACTTTTTTTACGCATCGGAAATTATATATACAAATTTTCTTAATAATATTAATGGTAGATGTTTAATTTTTGCCCAAAAGCAATTCGACTTGGTGATTTCAATCATTTAAGTATCTTAATTTCCCCTGTGCTTCGGACATTGACATCTGCTTGGGTTCTAAAAACGCATTCTTTGCATTTTGTCAGTCAGTCTATCTATCTATCAATCATTCAAGATTGTATTGAGCTAGAGGAATCAAATTTGATGAGTGTTGTCTGTGGAGAATTTAGGTATTTTGCGGCCGTAGGCACTCTATAAGTCCTCTCTGTTATTATAAGATGATCAATTAATTTCCCATTTCAGCACATTTCAACACCTTGACTGCCGTAGGGGTCACCAGTGACCGGAGGGCGCATTGTAAGAAATTCAGCGAGGCAGGCGAATGCCATGCAAGGTGTTCTTCGGTATAATACCTTAGTGGTTTCTTTGTTTACCATCGTATGTGAAAATATTTAAAGTTTTTGTATACGCGTTTACATTTGCTTGCATTAAAGTAGCATTTTCTTTTATTTTTGAATTGTTTTATGCTTTTTAGATTTTCATTTATAATTTATTATTATAAATATTAAGAAACATATAGTCAAGAAACATAAGAACATATAGTCCTTTTTTCAAATTAATTATTACATAGGATCTATTATATAATATCAAAACTTAATAAATAATGAGTGTATTAAATAATAAAAATTCGTTAATCACACGCTAATGAAAAAATTTCAAAACTCCAGCTCGTAAATAAATATTTAAATATCCGAAATTAAAAGTATTCTGTAAATTATGATTAATTAAAAAAATTAATTAATCAATCAAAAGTAGAACTTATTTAACTTTGTGAATGAATTTTAAATGTAAAATAAAAGGTTTAACATATGAAAAAAATGAATCAGTGTATGAATGTAGGATTAAAAGCTTATTAAAAATGCAATTACTTTTCTCAATATTCCTTTTTGTCTTAAAGAAAGATTTTTATTTATTAAATATATATTATTTGCTCTAGAAAGAATTAAAAACATTAAAAAATAACTTATCAGTTATTAATCATGAAGAAGAGATTCAAAATAATTAATTACATATGATGTTTTTATTTCAGAATAGAAATTACTAATCCATGCTTATATCAAAGAGTTCAAAAGTAATTTATTTCATTACATAAGTTTCTATAAAATATATTCTTCTTTATACAGAATATGACCTTATATTACTTTCTTTTCATATTTTTTTTAATTAAAACATTTTATCATTACAGTGACTTAGCCATTTTGAAATTTAATTAATATTCTTACAATTTATCGCAAAAAAAAAGAATCTTTTGGTGAATAATTGCATTTACACCGAATTCTGACCACTTTGCATAAATACAGGATACCAGCAATACATGATTTTCGTAAAAAAATTTCCTTTTTTAAATATTGAAATAAAATACTGTATTTTAAATAGTTTGAAAGATATATACAGTGTACAGTGTCTTTCTAACTAGAGAACTAGCTTTTAAGTTAGAGATTTAAAGCGTCAGACTAAATGTCCTGCAATAACAATGCTGTTTAGTCTTATTTTTAAACGTGAACCCTTTTTCGAGGATACCACATAAGTTTCTCACTGTTTTAAATGCAAAGAGCGCAAAAAAAAAAGAGCAGACGATTTTGACCCTACGACATTTTTGGCAATTTCCGTAAAATTTAAGCAGTGTAGCTCAAAGCGTTTTTAAGTTATCTTTGTCACAAACTGACACACAGGTCGACGTTTTCCAAAAATGCGTTTTTTGAACTCAGGGTGGTCTAAAACGTGGAAATTGGTCAAAATTCCATTTTCGAATTTTTTACGATTACTATACTTTCTCCTTACTTCGTATACGAGAAATTAAAAAGACTGGCAATTAATCCTAGCTTCTCATTAATAACATTATGCGCTACAAATTCGTCCTTGGCGAATATGATATCTTCTGCCTATTGACTAGAATAAACAATATAAAGGCGGCATATTGACATAAAACAACTTAAACAACATAAAACAACTTTGGCATTAACATCTGAACACCTCCATAGATTAATTTTTTCAATAATAATGTCAGTTAATCCTAATACCTCATACATATCAGAATTTCCATTTGCATAAGCTTCTTTTCCCAGAAATTGCCTCGAGGAATTCAACAGATTAATCATAAAAAACAAAATTCCAAACAAATGAAGGGTGCATTATGCTTTCATGTCTCTGCTATTTTCATGGCTTTCTAAAACTAAATCCAATGAAAATGAGATTGTAATGCTTCCTTTTCTGTGAATTCTTTTCCATTATCTTTGAATTCATTTAATTCGTAGAGCAGATGCATATTTATATCCACATCTTTAGTAAATGCTGGTTATGCTAATGGCGTTACCCTGCTTATTTATTCCATCGTATGCCATATTTGAGTTTTAATTCCCCTTCTTTCGTTAATTACTTTAACATTTATCATTTTAGAATCAGTTGAATTTTCCTTTGTATGGTACATAGTAAAAGGAATTAGTCTTCTTTCATTTCCATACAGAAATTTTATTTTTATTTAAACTAAACTGTGATTTTCTCCCACACTTTTGCGATGGAATTTTTTAATATATTATTTTGATTCGAGAGCAGTGGGAGATTTTTGTTCTAAAAGTTTTCGTGGTTTCCTCGAAGTGGAAGATTATTAAGATTATTACACGCTAAAAATAGAATCACATTTACAATTCTTTGAAATAGTAATTTAAGCCGTGTCGTTTCCTTACTTATATTAGCTTGATTTGTTTTATCAATAATCGAACATAAATTTAGTCATTTTAGTAATTCTCTCCGAACAATAAAGGAATTAAAATGACAACTAGAACGCTCATTACAGTTGACAGCTTTTTCAAGTTATTATAACCACCCACCCATAAATCGCGTAGTTTGACCATTTCTTCTTCTCTTGGAAAACAGTATGCAACGAAGACAAAATACGCAGTCTTGCGTTTTTGAATCAATCAACCAGCTGCGAAGTTAGATTTCATCGTTTGGCCTTTTTTAAAATTAGAACGTAGTGGAAAATAATCTACCTTCAGTATTTTCAGCAAAAACTTCTTTATGTTGTACAGGTCCGATTTTAACACAAAAAATTCTAAATTTATCAGTTATAATACTTGGCCATAAACAAGAATCATTTATACTCGCATTTGTCATTTCCGTCATTATTTTCTGATTCGGTCATATTTGTATAAACACACGGTTCTTCAAATTTGGGTCCTCATAGAACGCATTCTATTCATTAGAGTCATGTGGAATTTTATACAACAGTATTTGCAAATATTATGCATCTGTTAAATGAATTTTTATTTTTTCTGCGCAATAGTTTTAATCTTTAGAGACTATTATGAAAAATATCATATATATATATTTTTTAATTTTCAAGTTACACAAAATTCATTATTTTCTGAAATTTTTATCATAGGCATATTTAAATGATAATAAGTTCACTGTAATTATTAAATATAGCTCATGTATTGTGCGTTTTTTGGAGTGACTCTACTAAGACTTTTTTCCGAGCAAACGATTTATAGTTATGAACAAAATTATCATATCACGACATATATTATAATTACCATTAAAAGGCAAACACCTTAAGAAGCAAATATTTTTCTATTTTAAAACGAAAATAAATCGGTCGTTCTATAAGTCCTATATTTTCTATCGGACCTTATATTTTGCTTGCGAAAAACTATTCTTTATTTGGAACTGAAATTTCAACAATGTTCATTGTCAAGGACATTACAAACCACTTTTGAGATACCCATTCACAAACATACGATATTCCCACTTTATATATTTGGTATACGCGAAAATAAAAAAAGCAGTTACATCGAACTCTCTACTTTTAAGAAATCAAACAAAAAGAAGAAGAAAAAAACATTTATTATTATTATTATTATTCATTTGCTTTTAACTAAAACTTCTCTTTCGCTATTCGAGTCACTGAATCAAAGACCATTAGCATCAAGAAGAGATTTCTAAAAGCGTTTTATTTTGTTTACGATGCAGTCTACCAACTCGAGAAAGCAGAGAGAGGTTCTATCGGTGAATTGCTAGATTCATCTTATACTGTATAATGAATGCAAGGAGCAAAATTTTGATTCGAAAGGAATGGAAAGTGCACAAATTGAAAAGAATTGATGTTGATTTCGTTTAGGGACTTCTGGGAATGGAATTTATAAGCTGAATATCTTGTTTCCTTTGAGGTTGTTTACGAAAATGAAAGGAAAGAATTCCGCTGGGCTTTAAGGATTTAATTATCAGTTGCAAATTTTACTGTAAGTGCAAACATTGCTTCAATGTCTTAAATACGTATTGATAGAGATTTGTAGTTTCTAGATTTTAAATATTTGCTGTTTGTGAATTTTTTTTCTGTTTTATGTCAATTTGTAATCTTATTTTTAAATAACTTGCTAATTTAATAAACATAAATAATTAATTATTTTCTATTTTTAAACAATTTATCCCATAATTGCGACTACAATTTTTTTAATAATGATTAAGTATTAACCCTTTTGCGCTCGGATATCTCCTCTCAGGCACCATCGCATCGTTATGATATTTTGTTTCTTTTTTTTTAAATTTTGATTCTTAAAAATAACTACAAAATAGTAAGGAGACATAGATTAATTTTTCGGAGAAAAAAACTTAAAACAGTTATATGTATTTATTTTTCGCAAAATAATTATACATCCAATTAAGAAGAGTGCAAAGAGTTAATTAATTGGGTCATAGTCTATTTTTTAATATCAACATTCATTTTATTCAGGACCAATCGCCTTTAATAACCAGTTCATTCACTTGTTCTCTTCGTACAATAGCAAAAAAAAAATCCGTACTCGTGCATTTATTATATGGCCTTAACGAAAAATAGTTGAGAAATATCGACCTTTGGGTTTAGTTTAATTATATTAACGAGCCATTGTAAAGCAACACTAGGCCTTTTTTGGACGGACCTCGTAATTTTGAACCGAAGCCAGATGACGAGAACGACACCTGAACTAGCACCCCCCTCTCCATACCACACTACAACAGCGGGAGGACGTTTGGCCCTGATGGATTTAACGTACAACAGATACCCTTACACGAGGGTTTTGGGATGGAAGCGGGTCTCGAACCTGAAACCCTTCGGCTCACGAGCTCAGACCTTACCACCAGGCCACCGCGGCCCTATCGACCTTTGGGATATTTTTTTTATTTCAATCTCTAGCATAAGATTAAATCGAATATGTATTTTGTATATATTTTTCCCAATCCATTGAAATCAAAATTTGCACAGAACTACATCTGTAATCATAAGATCATATTCCAAATTTCATTTACTTAGGTCGTTGCATTTTGGAGTAATTGCCTTAATGTGCTTGCGAACGTACAGATAGACAGACTACCAACTCAACTTCATAAACGGATTTGGTTTAAAACTTGGTGAGGATCCAAATTTGGTTTGAAATATGAGTTTTTCAGACTCGGTTACGTCTGAAAAGTGAAAACTTGTCAAAATCTCGATTTTGTTTTCACAATTATAGAACTGTGTCCTTGTATACATTTTTGATCGAAAAAAAAACATTTTTTCAATTTTTCCCAGTTTGTATAATTTTGTTTCCTGAAAGTTGTTTCAACTGTAATGTAAGGTTCACAATCACTCTATTGAAAAATTTCAAAAAGCAGGATCCCCGCTTTCAAAAAATGGATCTAAAAAAAACGGTTGACTTTCATGTGGCAATCAATTGAATCTTGTCTTAGTCTAGTTGTTAAATCAAAAGGTATTAACATCACAGAAACATTAGTAAGACCATTTCGCCTTGTTAACATCAGATTCTATTAGCACAAGAATCAATGGATTCATTTCTGTGATGCGCAGTGAAAGCAATAGCACAGATTTTTCTCAAATGGCAATGGAAAGGACGGGGAATTGAAATCAATTGACGGTGATTTTTTTCTTAGACCTTTTTTCTTGGGATAAAATTTATAAGTTGAATATGTTATTTCATCAGAATTTCCTTATTAAGAATAGAAGGAGAAATTCACTCTGATATTTTTAAGATGTGGTTCCGTACAATTGGTTTTTGCGCTATAAAACTCTCCAAACAAAAAAAAAGGGAAAAAGTGTTATTGCGGTAAAGGCTGTAAAAAAATTCTATTTGTTTCATTATATTATTTACTTTTTTTTTTCAATTTTCATGATGTCATTGTTTAGAATACGGCATTTATTTTTCTGTTTACTGTTATATGTCTACTAATAATAAATTTAAATATAGAAATTGTGTATCTGTGTGTGTGTGTTCATGTTCTACATGTCGTATCGTTTGACCAAGAATTTTGGCACTTATACTTTAGATGGTAAAAATTTACGTATTTTTAAAATTTTAATAAAATGTTGTGGTGTTATGTAGATTATTATGATCTGTGCAAGAAGAAACAGGACGCATGTTGTTGGAAACATTTCTTTAATAATCACATTCACACACTTAAACATACACTAACACAAAGACAAGACATTCACGCACGCGGCTTCACAGTTTAGCATCACATCTCATTCTAATTACAATCGTAATGCACTATGGGATGACATATGGGATGGCCTAATCAGGCATCGCCATCTAGTATCCAAAAGAGAAGATAAGAGTAATGCAACTGCTACATCCTCCCCCTCTGCCTCCGACGACGTCCCGGCAAGGAGACGGAATTTGAATTGTAATGCAACTGCTACAATGTTCCATTAAAATTAAAGATTTTTTATGTTTTTAGCTATAACTTTATAACAATGACGGTAAAAAAGTAATTTTATATCATTTACATAATAATTTTAAATAAAAATCATTTTGCATCATAAATTAAAATTTTAATAAGTAATGATAAATTAATAATCATAATTTTACATAATAAAAATATTTTTACATCATTTACATAATTTTAAATAAAAATAATTTTACATCATAAATAATAATTTTAATAAGTAATAATAAATTAATTATCATAATTTTACATAATAAAAATATTTTTACTTCATAATAATTATACACCACTCATTATCATCGTCATAAAAAAAATGATTTTAAGATTCAATAATATCACTCTTTCTATGATACCAATTTAGTTTCACTTCAATTTCTTTTTATCTATTTTTAATTTTTAAAAAAATATAACTTAAGCCTATTTTACAAAAATATATTTCATAGTCGTAAAAAAACTTTTATACCGTTCATTGTTATAAATACTTCATTTTGGATTTTTCTTCCATTTATTGTATTGAAGACATGAAATAATGTCTAGTATTGTCCAGTTAAAATATGCCTGCAGTGCACTTTTTGAAATTTTTTTCGAGTGCGTCCATTTTGAAACTGTTTTGCTTTTTATTGTAATGTAATTGGATGCATAAAATGCATTTATTACCTTTAGTATCGCTTGAAAATTGCTTTCTTATTGCAATGCAACGAATCTTTTGTTGAAGCAATTTTTATTGAATAGTCTTTTGACTTTTTGCACACATTATGAAAAGTACTGTGTAGTACACATAAAACCCGAAAGTCAAACGCTTCTACTTTATTTCCTTATATTTTAAATAAAAGCGTGTGGTGTAGAAATTAGAAGAGGGTGGGGTTCCAGCTTAGTTATCATCCACGTCATCTGACCGCATTTCAAAGTTACGAGGTCTGTCACATAATAGTCCTAGTATTGCTTTAGAAATGGGGCAGTAATATAATGGAACTGGACTTTGAATAAAAGTGTTTAGTTTCAGCAGGAAAAATTTTGTATTAGATGAATTTAAAACACTTTAGTTTTTCCTACATTTCGATAAATGATGTAAACTTTTATTCCTTTCAAATTTTAGGTTGTATTTACATTTAAGTTTTAAATAGAAAAGGTAGTACGAAATTAAAGAAATAAATACGCAATGAACAGCAAGACAAAAGGCCTTTAAAGTAGTAATATGTGATACCTACCAAATTTTTTTGAAAAGTCCTTATATTTCAAAAAATGCAAAAACATTTCTTGCTGAAGCTAAGCATTTGCTGAAGAAGCCATAAATTTCAATTTATATAAAATATTAAATTGAAAATTTTAGCAGCTGTTATTCTCCAGAACCCCTTGGTAAATACAGGTGGGTATTATTTAATATTTGAGATTGGTTTCGCTGTTTTACAATCAATAGTGTTATTATATCTATAGTTCTTGTTAAAAAACATGTTCTGTTAAGCCAAATAATTTAGTGTAAACAGCATGTAACGCACAATAGAAGCACATCCCCAAACTTCCAATCTTAAGCAATTGGATAGCAGTTGCATATTTATCAAGCTTTAAGGGAATTCACTCCATCAGAAAATGTTTTCTTTTACGTCAGCTCCTTGACATTATTTGTGTAAAAACACTTTAGAGTTTATGGTTGCAAGGCCATGTAGTGATCTTATGTTATAGCCGTACTATCTGTAGTATATTCTGTGATGCTACTTCTCAGCATGGTTAGTTATTTGGCAGGAAAGATAGTTTTATGGACATCTCTATTGAAGGCGCACAGATGCCGGATCAATGATTTCCTAGGCTTGGCGACAAGCTTAGCGATCATTTGCTGACTTGGCGACAAACTTAGCGATCATTTGGTGACTTGGCGACAAACTTAGCGATCATTTGGTGACTTGGCGACAAACTTAGCGATCATTTGGTGACTTGGCGACAAGCTTAGCGATCATTTGGTGACTTGGCGACAAGCTTAGCGATCATTTGGTGACTTGGCGACAAACTTAGCGATCATTTGGTGACTTGGCGACAAACTTAGTGATCATTTGGTGACTTGGCGAAAAATTTGGCAACTTTGGAGACAAAATGGATGAGGCTAGTTTTCCCATTCTTCATGAATTTTAGTGATAGGACCAATAAGAGCCGAATTATGCTTGATTCTTCAAGAACCTTCTCTGTCTTGCTCTGGAAGCTGTAAACAGTCAGCTGTCGAAACTGGAGTCAGTTGTATAGTGAGAATGTGTTGAGCCAATAAACGCAAGCGTTGAATGGAGTTCAAGTGATTGGTGGATTTAGAATTCAGTCGTACTTCGAATTTTAGGGATGAAGCAGTACTGAATCGTGTTTTGAGTAGCCAGTCGTATAGTAGTAAATCGGCAGTTTGGTGCAGCTAAAACGAGAAGACAGTGGAGTATAGCAGACGTTTGGACAAACCTTAGTGAATAATTAAGTGGATTCTCTCTTCTTGCTGAATTCTGTCTGGCCGTTTCAATATAAAATGTTACTTACTTTTTCCTATACTAAATAATTAATATTTTCTGTAGAATATAATAATAATAAACATTTTGTTGAAAATAATATCTTTTAATTATCTATCATTGTTTATTTTTGTCCGTAAATTATTTATGTTTAAAAATTAACAGAAAAAAAATTAAATATTGTCGATTATTTAAATAAATACAATTAAAAGGGTAAAAAAAGCAATTAAAAACAGCAATTCGCAATGTTTTTTTTTAACTAAAA
>JAPMOR010058473.1:7106-29926 GCA_026543865.1 Argiope aurantia | reverse complement strand
AAAAGCAATTAAAAACAGCAATTCGCAATGTTTTTTTTTAACTAAAAAGGAAACAAAAGCAATTAAAAACAGCAATTCGCAATGTTTTTTTAAACTAAAAAGGAAACAAAAGCAATTAAAAACAGCAATATGCAATGTTTTTCTACTTAAAATAAAGAAAGTTTCAAAAAAAATGTTTTTTATTATTTCACATACAATTAAAAACGATTTTATGTTGATGGTAAAATGAAATCGTTAAATGTCAAATATTTTCTAAGATTTCAAAACACTTGTTAAGTCCACGTTACATTTTATCCTCGTTCAATTAATTTTATTTTCCAGACACTTTTAAATCATGATGAAAGAAGCGAGATTTTTTAAGGATTTCGCTTTCAGCATTATTTCAATTAAATTTTTTTTCATGGAAATTTCAACAAAAAAATTGATTTTTTAATGGAAATTTCTTTTTTGTGATGTTAAAGCAAATAAAATGATTGAAGAACTAATTTAATGCTATCACCATTAAAAAGTGCAAACTATTAAATTTTTAAAAAAAACCTTTTTCTGGATATTATAGAAGAAATTGATTTTCCAAAATTAGTTATAGCACCAAAAATAGTTTATTGCAAAAAAAAAATTGTTAAATTCTTTTTTTTTACATGATATTTTAGAAAAAATTCCCTTTTTGGAATTTTCGAAATTAATAATCGGACCAAAAATAGTCTACTGGGCAAAGGATCATAATTGGTGCACCAAAAATCGTCTGTAGAGAGGAGGATTAGAATTGATTCAATTTATTTTTTCAAAATATCACAGAAGAAATTTTTATGTTTGATTTTCTGAAATCGATAATTGGATCTACTGCAAAAAGTATTAGAATTGGTAAAATTCTGCATAATATACTTTGGAAATAATTGCAAAGATAAAAGCAAGATCAATAAAGTGATGATTCATTTCATATAGCCTATTTAAAGTATATTTGTAAAAATAAATAAGAATTAGCTCAATTATTTTAATATTTTGTGTTTAAATTTTCTAGAAATATTTCCTTAAAAATAATTCAAGGAATACATTTTAAAATAAAAAAACTTGCAAAATATAAACATGTAAACATGAAATTAATTATTGTATCAAATGCAGTCTGTTACGCCAAGAATCAGAATTGGTTTAATTAATTTGTTTTCCCAAATTTTGCAGCCGACATTTTATCGCTGGATTTGCTGAAATTAATTATTCTAGCAAAATTAAGCTGCTGCATAAAGGAGTAGAATTCGTTAAATTCTACATATAATTAGTCTCGTTTAGGAACAATTTGAAGCAATGAACGGAAAATCAATAAAATGATGATCCCAACACAATAATCTGAACATATCTAATTAAAGTCTCCTCTTAAAATAAAGGTTGTGGCAATGATTTTCATGCATCATATTTAAATTTTTAAGGAATATTTCTTAAAATAAAAGGAACATATAGAAAAAAATTAATTTATTTATGACTTTCCTTGTAACTGCTTTTTAAAACATTTCAGATCAAAATGATATTTTAAGTATATTCTGCTTTTCATTAAAAGTATTTTTAAATGAAGCAGTTTTTGTAACTATCTTTCCTGTCTTGACATTTATCTTTATTCTTAGACTGAATATAATAACAACATTTTCCTTATGTTTTTATTATTTATTTTTATATATAAGTTATTGATATTGAGAATTATAAATTGAAAAATTAATATAAAAAGAGTGAAACATGATAGTAAAATTTATTTTCGTAGAATTTATGGAAAAAATTCTGTTCCTGGATTTTGCGAAATTCATTATCGAACCATAACTAGTCTGCTACGAAAGGCATAGAATTCGTTTAATTTGTTTTCGTAGGATAGGGTAGGATACTATTTTTGGGGGAAGGGTGGTTGGGGTTACGAAATTATCTATTTAAAAATAGTATGTTACGCAAAGGATTAAAATTGGTTACATTTTTTTCGCAGAGTATTACAAAAAATCCAGAAATCAATTATTGCACTAAAAATTGCAACCACGTTTGATAACCATGAGCAATTAATAAAATGGTAGCTCTTTTCAGATAGCTCAACGGCGCTTTAATTAATATATATTTCCATTAAAGAATTCTAAAGAGAATTTTAATATTTCGTATTCACATTTTCAAGGAATGCTTCGCTGCATTAGATTTGCAGACAGCGCCAGAAGCGCTTAATTGCAATTTTATATGATTTAACCGAAATTGACGGTCAGATTTGTAGCTCGGAAAATCAACTGTATCCAATCAAATTCAATCAAAATTTTCCTCCATAACTTGATGTTCATAATTCCTTCAACGAAGAATTTTTATTTTTCATAATACATTAAATATTAAATCTGCGTTATACAATTGTATTATTACATAAATACATTGTGCATACATGGCTTATGGAACTGAGTTCCTTGAATGGCTGGATTTTAATCTGTATATTGCCCTTTGCTGTAAAGTAATATCAGTTTCTAATTTCTAGTGTTGCTTTAAAACGGGGCGTTAATATAACTAAGCTAAACTAAAACCTTCTAACTCCACATATAAATTGGAAATGTAGTAAGCAGAATTTTTATTTCTTCAGCTTTCAATAAAAAGATAAAAATCACGCAATTAAAAAATGAAAATGTTTTATTTAATAGGAACAAAGAAATCTATTATAAAAAATGATGCATTAATTTTTTAAAAAAATTGCCAAAATTTAAAAAATAAAATAAATATGTGACAACAAGATTCATGTTATTAAAAGAAAAAAATTAAACTTTAAAATAATTTATATCCAATAATATTTCTGAGAGTTCTCCTCCCCCCAAAATTCCAAAATGTCGCATGAATTTTATAAATTGAAATTTTTTTTTAAATTGATACAGAATTCAAATTTTACGTCTCCAAAATATATTTGGGCCAATTAAAGTAGTTTGACGACAAACACTCTATCTTCCACACATATTCACCCTACGTATTCACCCTATGTTATTATCAAAGATCACTGGCTATTTTTGCATTACCGTGACATGAAGAAAGTCAGAGAAATCAAAACAGAAAAGCGTAAATAACCAGTTCTCAATTCTCAATTAAGCATTCTCCTAGAAGCATTCTCAAATACTACCTAATAAAAATACTTTTTTTTCCTTCCTTGAACAAGTGCTCAGAATTTTATTAGCCATGAGTGCTCGAACTTATTTTCAGAGTATCACATATGAGCACTTTCGTACCACATAATATATTAAAGGAAACTATTAATTTAAATGCTATTTTTTCGAACCAATTAAAACTGATATTTGATACAGAATTACAAATATAATCACAAGATCAAATATAGAATTTTATTTATTTAAATTTATGTGTTTTTCGGTAATTACAATGACGTGTATAGGAAAGTTCAGGCTTTCAGACAGTCAATCCATTGGATCAATTTAGTTTAAAATTTGATAAGAATCTACGCTTTAAATGATTGTCGAATATTGGGGATATTTCCCTAATAAAGTATTTCTGCACTGTTCGTGAGCTCCTGTTTGCAGAAAATAGAAGATTATGCAAGATAGATGCAAGTAAAACCAGGAAACTTATTTTGACTAGTCATCCACTTATTCACATCGAGCTACTCCTTATTTTTATACAATTTCCGATAAGCCATTCCACATCATGATTACAAATATTTCTTAAAGACAATAAAAATTATTTTCTTCATAAACCGCTAATTTCACAAGAAACTTGCTGTGTTTCCACGTGATCTTTAAAATAAATTTGCTCTGCTTTTCCTCGCGAGCTACTGATGACTCACACACCACGTGAACGTCTACTTTTCTTGATCACCAAGCAAACAGGAACTCTTTTCTGCATAACTTTCAAGACAACGGTAATTCGCTGCCATCTGAGGTTAGGAAGGGGAACTAATCTCGGCAATGATAAAATTGTGTAATTTCCTTTATCTAAATTGATGCGTTTCTGAATTATTACATTTGCATACATGCAAAAATGCAGATAGATAGACTATCAAACCCTTAAAGAATTTAGTTGAAAAATTGTTGCAGATCTATACTTTAAGTACTAAATCTGTGTAAAGAATTTTATTCATCAAGCTTTTTATGTTTTGATGTTGTTGTGTTCGCTTGTATTTGGATGCCCAGCTTAACAGAATGGATTTCTTTAAAAATTTGTGGTAAAAGTCACACACCAAATTTCATCCGTCAAGCTGAACGTAATTGTGAGCATTTGTCTAATCAGAGAGAGACACAATTTCAAAGATGTTTGGGACGCGAAAAGGTGATTCGTCAAAATTTCTCTTTCAAATTTTTTGACGATTAAAATAGTTTCTCTCTTATACGTCGTGTGCCAGAAAGTAAAAAATAATGTTAAATCTAGATGTTTATTTTGCCTTGTGGAAATATGGCAGATGATAAAGTGGAAAACTCACTATGAAAGTGAAGATTTGTTTTTGTTTTTAAAGCAAAAGAAATGAAGTGAACATTTTACTGCAAAGATGTTATTAAAATTTTAATTGTTTAAAACTATTTCCATAATTTTCAAGGACATTCCTTCTCTTTGATTTAGTGCCAAGATTGAAGAGATATGTGACATAGTATATATGTGAAAAAAAAAGTGAAGAAATCATTTAAAATAATAAGGAAAATTTTTGAGGAATTTTCATTTCAGTTAAAGAGAAATGTTAAAGTTTTCACTTTAAGAAATTCATAAAAAGAAGGCGAATGCTTTAAATTTAGTTAAAAAAATAGTATCTCTACAAATGTCACAAAATTCAGAAAATAATACTAGACGTTCAAAATAAATTTCATTAAATTGTCTTTTTTTTTTTTTTTTTTTTTTGTTCTTCATTATCAGAAGCAGTAGTGATATGGACAAAAGTGGTTTAGAACCCTTATCTGCAAAAATATTAAAACTTGAAGAAAATTAAAATCATAAAGAGTGTAGAAGACATTGCATTTTTAATTTGATATAAGCACTTAGTGCGAAAATTGAAGAGTTTTTGAAATATTCAAGAAACACTGAAATACTCGAACTCGATGGATATAAAGACTAATATAGTTACTTTATAGAAAAAAGCATAGTTTTGTACTCGAATGATAAGAGCGGAACTTAAACCAGCATTCAGCCCTCCAAGTTCGACTCATTGATGCGGTGTTAAACTTAACTCATGATGCAAAAGACGATTTACATATTCCCATTTTATCTGAATGATTTATATGCAGTGAATTCAAATAGAAATCGAGTGATTTCAAAACGACAAGAGAATAAACTTGTGTTACGAAAATTTCTTTACCGGGGTTCGTTTGGATAGTGGAAGTGATATGGTGTGTAGAACGCTCAATCAGCAGACGGTAGTAGAATAAAAACAACGACGTTTATTTACACGAAGACACACAGGACAGCACAAAAGCGACAACTATATACAGCACAGAAGACGATTATCTTCACCCGAGACGTGTAGCATACAACAGCATACAACCAGAATTTACTGCAGACAGTAGCGCACAGCTCAGTTCAACACTAGCTTGCCTCAGTCGCTTCCGACTCCTCCGTCTTCTACTTCTCCGACTCTGGCTCGTTTTACTGACTTGACTTCTCTGCTCTCGAACTCGGACTACTGGCTTTTCCGCTCCGTCTTCGGACTACTCCGTCTCTCGACTACTGGCTTCGTCGTCTCCCCTTGGCAGCGGCGGTCGCTTCCTTTTATAGGTCTCAGGAGGCGGGGCTAGAAGCCTCTCAACCAATCAGGAACGTTCGAGGCGTATCTCGGTTCCTACTGGACGGATCGGGAAAATTCTCGAAGTTTCGGGTATTATCTATTTTGGCGCCAAAGTCGCCAAATTCGTCGCCAAGTCGCCAAATGGTCGCCAAGTTTGTCGCCAAGCTCCCGGACCTTTGACGCGCCACCTGGACTCTGTCCCATTCAGATGACTGTAAAACTTTCTTTCTGTTGATGGAACAAACTATGCTGGGAAGCCGCAGATTTGTAACAATTGCTTTCGCTTGTATTTTTACAAAAGCAGTTATAAACAACGAATGACAAGGAATCGTTTCCATTATTCTAATCACGGGTTTGATAAAAAGTTCTAAGAAAAGGAAATTAGAGTATTAAATTTTATTTTCACTCAATTTATCTCCATCTGCCCTTATAATAATAATAAAAAAGTGCGTGAATGCGCTAGTTCGTTACAGTTAAAATTGTGTGACCTACAGCTTGGAATCCGGAAATGTGCAATTTGGAATAAGTTTTTGAAAAATAATATTATTTAAGCTGGTTTTTACTTTATTTAGATTTCCTGAATTCCTTGTCTTTTTATTTACACCAATGTAATTGCTGTGCAAAGTTTCCTGACTTTTGGCAACATCTGAGAAATTATTTTTACATTCTTTTCAACAACAGGTTTTAATGATGCAATGAAATTCAAACCATTTCCATTGTTTCATTAATACTTTAATTATTTATTTTAAATATTTAATAGCGTCATTTTCATCTATTAGAGAATGCTAAGACAGAAACATTTTGCTCATAAAAAATGAGAAATTGAAGTTACTCCATTTATAAGGTTCATGTGTCCAATAAGCGAAACAGGTGTAAGGCTATTAAAATTAAAATAGTACCGCTTTAAAATATGATAGAGTTCGATGCTTAAGAGTACTTTGTAAAGAAATCATGCTTAAGGTATCGGATTAGGTTCAAAAACAAATTTAAAAAAAGAAGAAAAAACTAATTAATTGTGCCGAATAATAAAATAGTCTGAAAAGTTTATAATTAGATGAAAAATTTTCTGTATTATTATTAGTTTATAAAAAAACAGGATTAATTTTTAAAAATTTAGCAGCATTTTCAGTTAGGAAAAACAGCATAAGTTAAATGTGTGAGTCTGTAAGTGTGTATGATGATACTTTTAAGTCTCGTTTAAATCATAAATAATTTGCCAATTTTTATCTTAAATTTGTCCATATTAACTTTATTCTAAACTGTTATTTTATTTCTTCATCCAATTCCCACATTTTTATGTAATTAATTCTATAAAAACTCTGTAAAACTGCTCACTCTCCGAGTTAAGGAATAAAAACCTTAATGCTTACAACATTCTTTTAAAAATACCTAAAATTTTATACGTGTCAAAGATATCGTTAATAATTTTTCATAGTAAAATCATTGAAGAGTAATATTTTGGTCTATTTTGCTATTGTATCACAATTTAGATCGATGCATATATATATATAATATGTAATGATATTTTAAACTTTAATTTCAACTTAATTAATTTCCAAGATTTTATCTTAATTTAACCCATAGTAACTTTATTCTAAAATATTCTCTTATTTCTTGATCCAATTCCACTGTCTCTACTTAATTAATTCAAGAGAAGCTATGTAAAATTGCTGAATCGGCTAAAAGCCCAACTTTCCCACACTCCGCGTGAAGAGACAAAATACTGCTGATGAGACAAATTCTTTTTTAAAACTTCCCTGTGTTCCCCCTACCTTGTCCGCGCGTGTAGCAAAAATCCCTATTGAAATGTTAATAATATATTAGCACTGTAAAGAAATATTTTTCCTATTAAAATCTCTGATTATATAAGACCAGGGATAAAATGTTCAAGAGCGTTTTTCCTCATTCCTTTTTTGTGTCGTTCTGTGAGATCATCGCTTGTATATATAATATATATATATATATATAAACTATTTTTAAATATTCAATCTATTACAATCTCACAATCTCAAAGGTGTTTGAAACATGCATACCAAATTTCGTGAAATTTTATTGAATTGCTTTTAAAATATCATATTTTCCTTGAATCAATCATAATGAAATATTTCATTCTTCGGAAAATGCACTTAAAAATATATTTCCACAATAGTGCATCCATAAACATTTAAAATTAACCTCATTTTCCCTCTTTTGACCAGAATTGTCTGAAATAAGCAAATTGTGGCTGGACAGTTAGAGAGTTAATACAAGCATTTAAAATATTATTTTTGCAGAATTTTTGGAGAGTGGTAAAAAATGGTTTTTGAAGTCTTTCACTTCTAGTTGAAAATAACAATTTCCTGTTTCTTTCTTATCTATTGAGAATTATTAAAACAGCTGTATCTACAGTTTCATTTTATTTACATTAAAAACGGAGACTGTTTTAGAATCTACAAGTTTGGATTTCATTTTTAAATCCTAAAAAAATTAATTTATGTAGAAAAAGCACTTTTGCAACCTAGTCGGATACTTTAAAAGATATTTAATTAAAATTTAACACAAATAATAATGCCAAAAAAAACATATGGTCGCTTAAAGCGACTAGTTTTTAATATGAAAAAAATAATATAAACCTACTTTTAACAATAGAAAACTCTTTGACATGCTGCTTCCAAATAATAAATACGTATAATAAGCATAGATAATATTAACCCTATTCTGTGAAGAATAACTGTATTTAAATTAGTTATGAAAACAAAAGAACTAGTCGCTGGTCCGATTTCGCCAGTTATTGCATTATAGGAAAATTTATCAACTCCAGATAAATCATCTGCAGCCGTTTGTTTCTCAGATTCTTTTTTTTATAGAGAAATTTCAGAAATTTTAACTGTATATTCTTTTTATAGAGAAAAAAATTGACAGAATCCCCTGCCCCAATTATTGTCATGATTTACCAATTTTCATTTTATTTGCAAGTTTATGTCATCTAATATGGAGAAATCTACGCTCTATGACCTCTTTTGCCCTTTATTTTAAAGATATGCCTAATAAAGGAAAGGATTCCCCACAAGTGTCAACAACTTGATTGATTTTGAAAGCTAATTTTTCATTTACGATGTACAGATAATCAATCAAAATATTCTCTATTTATCTCATAAGTATAGTTTGAAATATTCTTTCATTTTATATAATAAGAAATTGTTCATCAAGTAGGTTGACATTATTAAAGAAGTGCGTAGAGATTAACAGAATAGCTGATCGCCGAAGGCAGCTAGTTATATTTAAAAATTAAAACGAGATTAACAAAATATAAAATGAATGTCAAATAGCATATAAAATTGTAAAAAATTCCATAAAGAAATGGAGCAAACACTGGAATAAAATATTTTCTGTATGATTCTGAAACCTAAAACCGAAATGTATCTTAAACCTGAAAATAAGCGGATTGCTTTTCATTGCCCATATCATTAATAAAAACCTTTATTTATGTCTGAAAAAAAAGGAACATTGGGGAGGGGGGGGGTGAATTTATTCTAAGCCAAAGAAAGTTTTTTCTAAATTCTGATAATAATCTATAAACTTTACATTGCTTTCAGCACTCGAGGTATCATTATCGTTTGAAAAAGGATTAAAGCACTGGGATAAAAACTTAGATATAATTTATTATAAACTTGTAGAGGGACGAGACTCTTTATTATGTGTTATGCCATGGATGAAAGAATGAGTTCAGTTTCAGGAACTACTTTTTATTAGCGGGTTAAGTTCCACGGCACAAACATTTAACACAAGCATACTGAAGAACAAGGCATAGAACAAATACACACGGCAAGCAAGGACAACACAAGAGACAAGAATGAGGAATCATGGGAAAACATGGCTCTTGATAGTTGGCTCTAGTAGCGCCACCTATGAAGAAAGGAGAAGGCAGTAATTGTAACCGCTACAAACTTTAAATTTTAATTATGTCTTAATCACAATATTTTTCACTGTTCTTAGCCCTAGACAGAACCATTATTTATTGCTTGAAAAATAACTGAAGGGCTGGAATAAGAATTTATATTTAATTTATACTAAACTCCGAATTTCAATTTTGTCCGACGCTTGAAAATAAAAGTATTGTCTTTAGCACTTGGGCCAATCCTTACTTATTGTTTGAAAAAGAACTAAAGGGCAATAGAGATGATGCTGCTGCTTTTCTTTAGGTAACGATTCATCTGGAATGATATATGCTCTGTCTGTTTCGTAAGAAAGTGAAATCGATCGTTCGAAAGCTTTTCTCATCTGTTGAATAAGAAAAGGAGGGGGCAGGGGGTGCTTTAAGTTATAAATGCATATTTGTTTTATAAATTAATGGGAGTGACCTTCCTGAAATACCCTTGTTAAATGTATTATCCTTCTAAACCAACATAAAAATTATATTCCTTGATCAAGGCAATGAAAGCTCAGATTTTTATTTTCAGTGTTCCGCATTTGAGCGTTTCTTTTTAATTCAAAATATTGGAAAGGAAACCGTGTATGCAATTTGAATATTTTTCTTCAAACTGATTGAAACCAAAATTTGATACAGAAGTAGAATTTTAGTAACAATGGCACATACCAAATTTCTTTTATCTGAGTCTTATAATTATTTAGCTATCGCATTTATATATAGGCCGAAATATGATCAACATCTGATGAATAAGGATCAAATTTTGATATGAGTTTTTATATTGAATATTTTAGCCTATTGCTTGCTCCATAGGTTTAAAATATTTTGATGTTAAAATTGAACACCATATTTTTATCTAATTAATATCTAACATCTTTTAATTTTTAAGATTAGCGATTTCGCTCGCATTCGGACAGGTAGACAAATCTCTTATAAATCGATTTTTGCTGATCCTTTTATTTAATGTAATTATTCAAAAGTAATGGGTTTTCACTGGCTTTTATGGCAGTTCTTAACTCCAAATGCTTTAGGGTGTACGTACACACTAAAAGATGTTTTTTTAAAATTTTAACTCTAAAAATCCAGTTTTTTCACAGTAGGTCATTAATATAAGCTTAAACTCCTTTCAATGATTACACAAATAATTAATTAATTAATATTTAATGAGCTAATTTGCATATTTTTCGAAACATAATATCTTAAATTCTAATTTGTACAGACACACAATTCTAATTGGAAATTATGCCTAATATTAGACTGCCTCAATCAAGTTATAAAAATATATAGTTTTTTTAAACAATTTTTTCATCTGCGATGAATCGAAAAAGCGAGATTTTTTTCTGTAATTTTAAATATTAAATAGCTATTAAAAATGTATTTATATAAATATTATTTTGATTGAGGCACAGAACATCCATTGTTTCATACAGATTATTTTGATATATAAATAATTGTATTTGGTTAATTTCTTGTTGAGTTATGATTGTTTGAATGAAGCAACATATTGCAAAAATATCATTCTTCATAAAATGAGTTTAGAAAAAACCGAAACTAGAGTTCTTAGTGAAAGTACCTCGAGAAATATTCCGAATATTGACAACATCTTGGTATCGTTTGAAAGCTAAAGGATCAGAGAACATTTCGAAGCAATAAAAAAAAATTAAATATTTTGAATGATATATTTTCGAAGTTTCAAGTGTGTACGTACGTCTTAAATGAGTATTGTAAAATTGCTTCCGTACTCAGACTTCAAGAGAATAATTATTTAAATAAATTTCAAGGAATTAATTAATTAATTTAAAACATTTCTAAGATACTTAAACACATTATACATATTCTATTTACTTAATATGCTGTTTTCTAATCAATATTGAAATCTTGGTCAAATATTGCATCCAGAAGGTGAGAAGGAAGACGACCAAACTTCGAGATCTATTTTCCTCATTAAATTACGCATAAAACGCGCCATACTATATCAATATACACGGAAATTAGGAAAAGGAGACATTCAATATTGCAGTTTGTTGTGACTTTCAAGTGTTAGTCAGCCTCCTCCTGTACTCTAACCGACCCCTGTTATATGTTCAGGGGATGCAGAGGAAAATAAAAGAGGAACAGAAAGGAGATGCTAGATTGCCTGATATACAAGTACGTCCAGGGAAGTATATACTCAATGGTTTATACTGCAAGTAATAAACAATGTTTATTTAAAGCGTGCATGACATCCATCCAGCTCACCTTTGCATTTTACTGAAATGTTATTTCCTGTGAAAAGTCGTTTTCAAAACAAGGGGGGGTGCTCTTTCCCTTTTCCGCATACTCTCTAATAAAGGTGTTATCCCAGAGTACGCCGTGCGTGGCATTGGAGTACAGCAGTTATGAAATATTCATCCTTGGCATGGATTTGGCATCTTTTCTGAATCTATTGTTTGATTATTGACGCGCGTTTTGGCAATTAATCCCTGACATGCAGTTAATAGAGGAATTTGTGTTTTAAAAGTGTTTTTAAAAACTGACAGAAACAAAAATGTAACACAAAACTACGATTGTAGTCAGAAAATCACTTACAAAATTTGATATATTTAAGGCTTTGAATTCTTAAATCATCGCATTTGCATGTTTCTGAAAGTACAAATGGACAGACGGTCAAAACTTTTGTTGGATTTGATTCAAAATTTGGCACGCTTCTGCACCATAGTTGCTCAGTATGTGTGCCAAATTTTATCTATCCAGCTCTCTTCGTTTTGTAGTTATCTTGTTAACTTATATTCAAACAGCCGGACAGACAGATTTCCTCTGAAAGGATATTTCATAAAATCTGACAGAAATCTACATATCTGGAGAAAGGACCATAAAACAAAACCTACGTTATACGGTACAGTATAACAAAATCTGGAATATTTTGACGACTACAATAATTTCTTTATGTTTCGTAAAATCTTTGTAGGTCTGCGAATGTTTATTAAAATAACAAATCCAGTTAAAATGAACAAAATTAGAATTTGTCTAGAACGCAACGTTTTTAATATGAGACTCACTTAAGAATGCAAGCTTTTAGAATGACTGTTTATAATGTAATTCTTGCCTGCCTTCTTCTTGGCGCAGTTTAAAAAAGATAATAACGAAAATGTAAACAAAAAGTAATTAAATTCGATCTTGTTATGGTAGAAGCACAGAGAAAGAAATATCTCCCTGTGAAAGTATGTTAAAAGGAAAGAAAGTAAATTAAAATAAACAATAAGTTGACGAGAAAATGAATGTGATTAAATAAATAGCATTTTTTACTTTCTCGTGTCCTGAAAAGTGCACAAAAGTAAAGTATTATAATCATCAAAGAATTCAGCTCATTGATTAATCTCTAAGTTTCAAAACTTCCTGACATATTTTGAAATTATATCTTTGCCATACGGCTGTAACATGATAACTCGAAAACGCCGTGAGCTGAGTGGATGAAATTTGATATGTGGTCTTTAGATCAAGTTTGTTTATTATCATGTGAGAACATGATATTGTTTTGTTTGAGGTTTTTGAAGCCTCAAAATGCGTAGGCAAAACATTGGCGAAGATATTACAGCACAAAATTGATTTTTGCATCATATTGAAGTTCAAAAAATAATCGTTTCAGTGATATTAATGTTTTGATCTATAAGTTAAATTTCTATTTTAATGAATTTTTTAAAATATAATTAAATCATATTTTTAACGATTCATTCCGCACAAAATAAAAATAGAATTTAATCTGCAGGTGCATTGCAAAAAATTAGCTTTTATTGTTGCCATCACATTTAGAAAAGCTCTGATTAAAAAATAAGTTAATTACTACTGCAAATTAAATCTAGAAAAATGTAATTTTCAACACGTGATTGTATGAAATGAAATAAATATAAAATGTGAAATTTGATACATATGTGATAACAAATTGGCGATTTATCGCTTTTGGGGCATCAATTTTTCGCTTTTAGGGTTATTAGAAAATAATGCGGAAGGTGTCACATTTGACGAATTGTTGCGAACTAAAGTTACAACTTGATTTCCAAATCATTCATTCTCTGAATTCTTACCAATTATCTCAATTAATTTAAGTTATTAACCAGTTTAAACCGGTTTGAAACTTTCACGAGACTATCAGATTACGCATGCGTCGATATTTAAAAAAAACATTTTTAAATCTCAAAATCGGTCGAGATCCAAAACTTTGTTTGCCAGCTATAAAAATTGAAAATGAAAGTTAAAAAAAAATTATATATATATATATAGAGAGAGAGAGAGTGAAAGGGAGGGATAGAGACCGATAGAGAAGTATCGTGATTGTTTCAAACCGGTTTAAACTGGTTAATGAATTAAATTAATGAAGACAAATAATGACTTAAAAAATAATAATGTTCTAACATGATAACTTGAAATTTGCGATCGTAGATTTCATTTTTTTAGATTTTTCTGCTAAATTTTATATGAAATCCATTGATTGGAATTTTGAGTGTCCTGGTACAAGCGAGCACGATAAATATAAAATATAAAGAATTAGGTAGATGAAATTGACTACATAGATAGCACATAGACTTAGAATCTAAATAGTGGTTTCGTATCAAGTTTGAAACCAAATCCATTAATGGTCATTGTCTATCAATCTTTATTTTCTTATACATGTAAACAAAATAATTACCAAACACAATGACATAAATAAATGAAATTTAGTATGTGAGGTTGCTATTACAATTATAGTAATCGCAACATTACTACAACTGTAGTAATGTGTAGTCCTTTGCTGGGGCCTGAATAGCCTGGTGGGTAGGGCGTTGGATTCGCATCCATTGGGTTGCAAATTCGAATCCTCCCAGCAGAAGACTCTCCGTGTGTGTGGTGGATGGCGCAAGTACAAATCTGTCGTGATCACAAAGTCATCTATGTCGAGAGTAATATTGCTGGGGGTGTGGCTCAGAGCTGATCGTTCTCTGATTTAAGTCTAAATTACGATCCGTGAATAAAATGCGCCTCGTAAAAAGAGTTGCGACGTGTGAGTGGCTAAGTCGTGCTGTTGGCGCTACGGAAAAAACAAGAGACGCTCACTCGGCTTAAATCGCCGACAGATATTTGTCAGCTGGCTTGTAAAGTGCAACAACAACAACAGCCCTGTGCTAATTCTTGGTTTAAAAAAAATACGAATTTGGTTTTCTTCTTATTTGTGCATCAACCATATATAACAGCAATTAATCGCCAAACATCGCACACTAATAGGCGTTTTCAAAACTATATTTCGCCAATGGCATGCAATTAATACGTATTCTTCATTATACTGTGAAGCACAAAACTCTTCTGAATGGGACTGTGAAAATGAAAATCTGAGTACTAGTGGCATCCGCGGCCTTATAAATCTGAGTACTAGTGACATCCGTGGCCTGCATCGTTCATGCAGAAGGAAGAGAATAACAATTTATTAGACGGTATGCAATAAGCTTTGAGGATAACTATTCCGACTGGTTTATCCAGGTCACTGTATTCGAATTTTGAAAATTAAAAATAGCTATGATTTTTATAAACGCGAAAATAAAATATAGTAAATAAGGAAAAAAAGTTTTGCCTGCCCAAATTTAGACAGCTGATATATAATATGTTATCGCATTTCCCAATTAGGAACTTGAATGAATTTTTTGCTTTTACTTTTGAGTAGATTTGTATATATAACTGTTTCAAACAAATAATTTTTCATGATTTGTTTCTTTTGTGGATGGCAAAGGGGTTTTTAGTTCATTTTTTGAATTGTAAAATAAAACTGATAGATTCTGAACAGAATTAATTATTTTCATATTAATTGACTTCGTATAAAATTTCTAACCGTCTTTGGTGACCAGCTGGTTGCCTTTAATTTAAATGAAATCTGTTATGCTTGACTTGATATTCATGATTCCCTTAAAAAATATTTCTAACTATGTTACCTCTTTAGATAACTAGGGCCGCGGTGGCCTGGTGGTACGGTCTCGGCTTCAGAACCGGAGGGTTTCAGGTTCGAGACCCGATTCCACCGAAGAACCGTCGTGTAAGGGGGTCAGTTGCACGTTAAATCCGTCCTGACCAAATGTCCTCCCGCTGGTGTGGTGAGGCGTGGAGAGGGGGGTGCCAGCTCAGGTGTCGTCCTCGTCATCTGACCGCGGTTCAAAATTACGAGGTCCGTCCCAAAATAGCCCAAGTGGTGCTTTAAACGGGACATTAATATAACTAAACCTAAATCTAAACCTAACCTCTTTAGATAACTATATTATCTCCTGTTATCTTCCACGCCTTGTTACCTCTTTCATGAAGACAATTCCATGACATCATTGACATGACTATTTGAGCTATTATCTTCTAACTGTACTTTATTTCCTATAAAATTACTTTTTGTGTTCTTCTCTATACCATGTATATATAAAAATCAGAACACTTTTTTAAATTTTAACAATAGAAGAATTTATGCGATTAAATATGAGATAAAATAAGAAAATGACTGAATTTCTGTAAAACAATGAAATATAGTGTTACAAACCTGCAATTCGTCTTCCCAGCATAGTTTATTCCATCAATAGAAAGAAAGTTTTACAGTCATCTGAATGGGACTAGCGCGTCGGAGGTCCCAGAGCTTGGCGACAAACTTGGCGACCATTTGGCGACTTGGCGACAAATTTGGCGACTTTGGCGCCAAAATAGATAATACCCGAAACTTCGAGAATTTTCCCGATCCGTCCAGTAGGAACCGAGATACGCCTCGAACGTTCCTGATTGGTTGAGAGGCTTCTAGCCCCGCCTCCTGAGACCTATAAAAGGGGCTGCGGCTGCCAGAGAGACAAGTCCGAGGACGGGACGACAAAGCCAGTAGTCGAGGAGACGACGGAGTAGTCGGAAGACGGAGCGGAAAAGCCAGTAGTCCGAGTTAGAAGGTAGACGACAGGGGAGTTCCAGAGCAGCGGAAGAGTCCGAGTTCGAGAGCAGCGGAGTCGAGTCGACGAAGTCAGTAATCCGAGCCAGAGTCGGAGAAGTAGATGGAGGAGTCGGAAGCGACTGAGGCAAGCTCGTGCTGAACTGAGCTGTGCGCTACTGTCTGCAGTAGATTCTGGTTGCATGCTGCTGTTGTATGCTACACGTCTCGGGTGAAGATAATCGTCTTCTGTGCTGTATATAGTTGTCGCTTTTGTGCTGTCCTGTGTGTGTCTTCGTGTAAATAAACGTTGTTTTTTTTCTACTTCTGCCTACTGATTGAGCGTTCTCCACACCATATAACTTCCACTATCCAAACGAACCCCGGTAAAGAAATTTCGTAACAATAGTGTTACTCAGAAAAATTATTTTTAAAAAATTGTCAAAATTCAGGGGAAAAATTACATAACAAAGAAATAGGTAATAGAAAAGTAAATTTTTAATTTCGAAGTAATATTTTTGGAAGTTATTATGCGTATGTCCTGAATTATGGTTTAATTTTCAGTAAAATTTTTCATTAAAAGGTAAAAAAAAATACGGCTATATGTACATTCTCACCTTCATAACTATATCTTTGCCACGTTTGGTTGCTCAAGGTCAAATGGTCTGTATAAATGGCCTACACATACATTCTTCTTTATTAATAGTAGATATTTTCTAAGTAATCATAGGGACTATTATGTTATCGTTTTTCCCTTATGCTTAAAATTATTCGAAATAATATTTTTGCTTTAGGGGAACTATTCTACTTCAAGAAATATTTTATAGATGAATATTATTAGCTGTATCTTTTTAAGCATGCCTTCCTATAAATAGGTATTAAAAAAATTTCTCCTGTTTCCAATACTTTTTCTAAAAGTGCAATTTCATATTGTTGCATAATTATAATAGGAAATGTTAGTATCATCGCTCAAAAGAAAGGTTTACAGATAGTCTTAATAGATTTTGAATGGATACCAGCTCAAGCACCTCCGACAGTAACGATATAATTGTTGTCATTAAAAATTTGGGGCGAATCTGGCGACAAAAATGAATGCTCTGGAAAATACAAGATTTATGCCAATATCTCGTTAGGAGTTGCAAATCCGCAGATCCTTTTAAAAAATTTCATTACTTGTTTGGTGATTATAAATACAAAATATCTATACAAGGAGTCAATTCTGTCTTTGGCGTGATATTCTATATTCAGAAAGCACGAACATGTCTTCCAAGTGCTGTTATACAGTTATTATTATTTAATTAATGATTTACTGTTTGCTTTTTTATTTCTGCAAGTCTTCTATTTGTGTACACTTACGTAGTGTTCTGCTTCCAGTATTTTACCTTTTCTTGTGTAATAAATCCTGTTATCCTTTATACAGTTTGTCAGGCTTCTTCTTCTTGCATAATCCGAATGGATTTCGTAACATTATGCAGCACTGAGATCTCATTCTTTCAACTTACAGGTGTGTAAGTTACATGTATGTGATTTCACCGATTTGAATAAGCACAAACACGTTAAGAATATTTGGCTAAACGGAGACTACCTGAAAATAAGAAAAATATTAATGAGTTTGTTTAACTATTCGTATAAAGCCTAATATACGAACTTTCATGTTTCAATTCTCTAAGGGCAAAAAAATCAAATTATATTAATCTGTCTGAATTAGTTATAATAATCTGTCTGAATGAAAACTTAAAAATCAGTCAGCTAGACGTATGAATTTTGGCATGGAATCTTCACACAAAATGTGTAGATTTTTACCACATTTTGAGCGAAATTTATTCACTGAAAGTCTGTCTCTCTTTCTGTCTACATGAGTATGATATCTGCAAGACATAAAGAACTAGTTGGATGAAATTTGGTACAGCCTCTAAATAGGGGATGTTCAACAAATTTTGAGTCAAATCCATCAAAGGGTTGACCATGTGTTTATTTGTACTTTCGCACGCATTGAAATGCAATAACCCAAAAACGCAACAAATTAAAAAAAAATGATATGTGATATAGTAATTAAAACTGCAATTTATAATAAATCTAGTTTTCACTCGGTCGTCTAAAGTGTATATCCGGTTTTCTTTGCTATATTACAAAGCATAAAATTCTCATATTCGGGACTCAAATGTGAGAGTTCTCGTGGCCTCTACAACCTCTATGCGGGCTGGAGAGAGCATTTTAATTTTATAGACTCCTAAGGGTTTGTTAATATTTCGTTGTATTGTCTTTGATTGTCACTGTGGGTTCAATGAATTGGTATTCCATTGTATACGATGTAAATATCATAATTAAGAATGTTTCCTCAGAATATCAATGCCTATAAAAGTATCCGAGCATAGTTGTTTTTCATGGCTTTGCTCAAGATCCCTAACTACTTTCAACGGGAAAAAGATGATGATAAATCATTCATTAGAGAATATTTCCGGAAACCACTCCAGCGTATTGTTTCGAAGCATTCGCTATCAACTCTATTTTTTCCTCTCATGTATGAAGTATACAAAAAGTATTGTAATCGTTAAAATAACTCGAATTCGAGATTTTGATCAATCTCAATTCTTTAGACCTTATTGAGTTCAGAAAACACATTCTTGGAAAATGTCCGTCTGTCTGTCTGTGAAAAAGATAAAAATGCTTTCAGCTCTACGCGGTTGAAATTCGATATACGGTTTTTACACAAAATTGACAGATTTCTGTCAAATTTTAAGTAATATCCGATCAGAGGAAGTCCGTCTGTCCGGCTATTCGAATATAAATTAATGAGGTAAATACAAAACAAATAGAACTAGATGGATAAATTTCGGCAGATATATTTAACATCTGTAGTACAGACAGCAACAGCATTTTTTGTATTATATCTGTCAATATGATAACTCAAACACGCTTTGAACTAGACGTGCAAAATTTGGTACATGGACTTAGGATCAGATTTGTAAATTTCTGTCTCTGTCTCTTTGATTAAAAGTAAACTAACTCACTAACCCCAAAACACAATAAAATAGATAGATAAAATTTGGTACATAGGTATGGCATCTAAAATATATACTCTTCTAAGGGGCTGTGGTGGCTTGGTAGTAAGATCTCGGCTTCGGAACCGGAGCGTCTCAGGTTCGAGACCCGATTCCAACGAAGAACCGTTGTGTAAGCGGGCCTGATGCACGTTAAAAGTCCTCCCATTGGTGTGGAGAGAGGAGTGCCAGCTCAGGTGTTGTCCCCGTCATTCGACCATGGTTCAAAATGACGAGGCCCGTCCCAAAATAGCCCTAGTGCTGCTTTAAAACGGGATGTTAATATAACTAAATTAAATATACTCTTATAAAAGATTGGATCGAGTCTTTCAAAAAATTGACTGAATATTTTTGCATGCATATGAACGCAGTGATCTTAAACAAATGATTTTAATCAATGCAATTTGGTGCGTTATCTTATTACAACTTTAGATACCTTTTAAATTTTGATATCAACCGGCTGGAAAAAGGCTTCCAAACAGCATATTCTCACAATAGATCCAGTGAAAATCTTAGATTCATTCTAAACGTTTATATTTCGTAACTATTATTTGACAACGCCATGCAAAGCAATTGCAGGTAGGAAAGGTCCGCAATTTTATGCAGGAGAAATAGGGATAAAAATTATATTGGAGAATTTGCGAGAAAGTTTCGGGGACACCACCTCACGTCTTAATGAATATGTTTAGTTTCATTAAAAAACGTTACTGTATTACTTGAAGTTTAGTGATTTCTCTTTCAATTTAAAGTCCAAATTTTAAGGGGTCTGAAAGAAAATTAGGGAGATGTATATTATACTGAACATAAAAAAGAAAAACTTTTAAAATATATGAAATGTATACCTATGAAGATTTTATATGCTAGAATGTTTCGAAGAGACCATCGCCGTTGGTTAATCGAAGAAGTTTATCCAATTTATTATCAAAGGTTGTTACGAAAACGTTAAATTAATTAGCTACTTGCCAAAGTAAGATCTGGTGGAAATATTGCTCTTGCTGCATTTCCTAGAATTAGATCCAAACAAAATCTTTTTGTCTTGGCAGCAGAAGGAAAAACAGCCAATATAGCTTACAAAGAAATATTATGAACCAAGCTGAATTTTATTTTCATATCAGATTATACAGAGTTCATAAACAAGTGTGGAACAATGACTTATTTATATATTTTTTTAATTTCAAAACATGTTTTCTATTGTATATTTTTAATGGATTGTTTTGTCTATGAACATATCATATTTTTATCTTTTTAACAGTCTAAATATTTTTGAATGTGTGCTTTAGAAATTGTTTTGTAGTTATTTTTGATGATTTCTAAATATCTTTTTATGTTTGTTTGATGTTGCGTGATATGCCCGTTTCATATCGGATGGAGGCTTGCCTTAAATTAAAAGCTGATTTTTTCCTCTTGGATGTTATGCAACGGGCAACGCTGTGCGGGTATTGCTAGTGTAAAATAATCAATATGGTAAATAAAATTATATATCAATACTTCATTTCACTGAAATAAACTCATAAAAAATATTGTTGTGTGTATTCTTTAACTTAGTACTGAAAAAAAGGACTAAGTAATAAAGAAGCATCTTCATGAAACCTTTCCTCTGAAAGGATGCCATTGCATTAATGTTTTCCGCTCTTAAATCTAATGATGAATTAATGCTGACAAGAAAAATTAAATCAAGAAGATAAGAGAAACAAAAAAGATTTCATTTCATGAGACGTATAAAGAATAAATTCTTTTCATAAGATTCGAAACATTAAGAAAATAAAGAAATAAAGACTTCGAAATGGAAAATTATTCAGTAAGGAGGATGAATTATTCGGCAGGAAAATCTGTCTATAAAAAGAAAAATCTGTTATTTTTTTCTATAAAATACTTTATTCCGGGTTTATTTCATATTCTTCCCATGACTTTCGCATCCTTCTTTTTAGAATTTATCCGGCTTTTATATGATTATTGTTAGAATTTTAAAATTTTATTGAATCTAATCATAAAATAATAAATTGTAATTCACAAATTTAGACTTTACCATTCATAGATGGTAGCACGATAAATTTTGAACAAACACAAAAAGTGTAGTTATTATTATTATTTTTTCTTTTCTTTTCTTTCTTTCATATCATTAGTTTAGTGGAATGAATATTATTGAGAAAAACACAATTACAGAGAAAAATACACACGTATTTGAAAGCAGATTCTTAGAAAAAAATGCTGTAGAAATTCTTGACACTTGATCAGATGCTACATTTTATAGGTAGATTCTTGTTGGAAGATTACTTATTGCAATAATTCTCATGAAAAGACTTCGGGAAAATTTCTTCAGTTCTTCATGATCATGGTTCCTATAACCCCAAAACCACTCTTACTTCAATTATATAGATAGATAGATAGATAATCATTTAATCCAATTTAAATCCTAATTAATTTCCTAACTTTTATCTTAATTTAGCCTATATTACCTCATGCTAAAATGTTCTTTTATTTCTTGATCTAAATCCACCTTTTTTATTTAATTAACGCTATACGAGATCTATAAAATTGCTTTAAACAGCATGTTCTCACACTCCGAGTGAAGGGATAAAAATCCTTAATGTTTAGCAAATTTTTTAAAGATGCTTAGATCTATACGTGTCAAATAAATCCTTATCAAAATTTCATTATAAAATCACCGAAGGGAAAAGTTTCTTTCTCTTTTGCTCTTCTGCTCTTGGATCGCTTGTGAACAGACATCAGTTTCATCATCGCTTCTTGTATATAATTATGCCTCCCAGGATGGAATATATATAATATGTAAGCATTATTTTATGTGAAGCAGGATGCAGTTTGAAGACAGTGAAGAGACTTGCTATTTCGCGACGTCGTTTTATTTCATTTTTAAGAAGCAGGCATATGTACAAGCGATGAGCACACAGAAAAGGAATGAGAAAAAACCTCTTGGACATTTTATCCCTGGTCTTATATAACCTATGATTTTGATAGGGAAAACATTTCTTCATGGTGCTAATATATTACGAGATTTCGATAGGGATTTTCGTTACACGCGCGGAGAAGGCAGGGGAAACACAGGGAGATTTTTAAAAAGAATTTGCCTTATCAGCGGTATTTTGCCTCTTCACGCAGAGTGTGGGAAAGTTAGACTTTTAGCTGATTCTGCAATTTAACAAAGCTTCTCTGGAATTAATTGAGTAGAGACAGTGGAATTGGATCTCGAAATAAGAGAATATTTTAGAATAAAGTTACTATGGCCTAAATTAAGATAAAATCTTGAAAATTAATTAA